>JAGDYQ010000057.1:2665505-2753496 GCA_021962125.1 Bulinus truncatus
GCCATAACTCTTACATCAAACAAATCAAGGAAAATTCCCTCCACTTGAGATTTCATAGCAGTGCTGAACTCCCCTAACTCGAAAATAAGGAAAGCTGGGCAGTCTGTAAGACAGCTACATCGGAGTCTGGCAAGATACTGGACTCGGCCACATTGAATCTACGCCCTTTCTAGCAGCGCGTTAAAACCACAGGCGTCGTTATAGGGGCTCCGGGGTAGTCCTTGGAACTTGAATGACCTCCAACAGAGGGAATCAATTTATCACGACATTCCCCCCCCCCCCCAGGTGTTGCGCCAGGGCAACCAAGTTGTTGTAGTCTTCACTACATTATTCATTATACAATTAATGTTAATTTTTTTTAATGTAAACATAGATGAATCCATATACTCATATTAATCTCAAGACGATACATCCACACATTCTTTCAAGTGCTATCTTACAAATGTGACTCTTATCCTTGTTATATAGGTACTAGCTGTACCCTGCAAAGCCTTTACATAGAGTTATATTCCCTTAGGTTTGATCAGTAGGCTGAGTTATTTTTGGTTTCGGACAGATCCGATTTTTTCATGCTTTTTTATTACTATGGTTTACGTTTGACGATTTTAAACTGGAATAATGTTGTATTGATTCTTTACTTTCGATTAAACGCAGAACACACACCGCTATTATTTATATAGATAGGCATATAGTCAGTAGTGTAGGAAGGATACTGTGGGTTGTGCTGCCACACAGGGTGCCAAAAGAGCGCTATTAAATGGTTGTTTTTTTTTTGTGTGTACTTTTCAGATTTTGTAGAAGGGCGCCAAAAAATGTCACTCTCACAGGGCGCCAAAATAGCTAGCTACGCCTCTGCCTACAGTGGTGACTCAGATCTCAAAGCCACAAAAACAAACTTTGGAGAACATCTTGGGAGTCCAATTAAACATTCGGAGAACGTATTATTTATCGAAATGCTGGCACACATGTGTTTAGTTGGCTCAATTTCGCTGCGCACCATTGAAAAAAAAAAACGATTTTAATTTGCTGCGGAATTTTCCGGAAGTGAAAGATATAGCATTGTTTTTTTTTCTCATGACTTTCTACAGTGGGCAGAAGGCGGTTTAGTTTTTAATGAAGTGCACAGAATGAGTATAGAAAACGTAATGCAATACTACTTAGCAGTTGACATTGCAGGGATAGTTTTTTGTTGAGATTGCAGGCACAGTCAGTTGTTGAGATTGCAGGTACAGTCAGTTTTTGAGATTGCAGGCACAGTCAGTTTTTGAGATTGCAGGTACAGTCAGTTGTTGAGATTGCCGGCACGGCGTTGCTGGCCCGAAACGAAAACTGTTATTAGAGGCCAATTTGCTTTTGAAGTGTAAGACATTTCATTCACCCAGTAGTGCGCTCGTAAACTGAAGTACTTCTGTGGGTGCTCGCAACTCGGTGGGGTTCAAATCTAGAAAATAAAACACGGCGAAGGAAGTCTTTACAGCATACGCTGACGCGACACAAAAAGTTTGAGAGACCAACAGGGTCAAACTGACCCCGGAGTGACTAACAAATGCTTAAATTTCTGCTCGCTTCAGTTCTGGTCGCTATGATGCCATCGCCGATAACACGTAAGGAATGCAAAATCACACACGCACAGACTCACACACACAGTTAAAATACACATAAACGCACATATTTTAAGGACCGGCCATTCATTTGAATTAACATATTGTTCCTGACCCACTTTCCATACGAGCTGTCTTCAATGAAACTGGTCAATACGTCAATGAGGTCTATAATTAGATGTGGGGCTCAGTATAAGTATTAGGTCACGTGTTCTACCTTGCGGCCACGCCTCTACGCTGCTAGGGGGGGGCGGCGGTAGGACAGGTAAAATAAATAAATAAAAAAAGATTGAACAGGACCACCGACCAGACTCGGACCCCGCCTTTACGTAGGGAGATAAGATCATTGGCAGAGGCGGATTTAAGGACGGGCGCAGTCGGCCCCAGAATATTTAGGTACCCCCTACATAGCCCCATTTTAAACGCTTATCATATCGCTCTTTTTCTAAAAGGCCCGACATTTTCTTCTGCGCCCGGGGCCTCGACTGATATAAGTCCACCCCTGCTCTTGAGCTAGGCCGTAGACATCGAGATAGTGCAGGGGGAGGGGGAATCGGCAGTGGCGTAGCGAGGGGTGGGCACCATACCCCGGGCGCAAGTCGCAAAGGGGCGCCAAATGGTATATTTTACATGTAATTTTATATGGTTTTCAAATGGAAGGAGGGTTGGGGGGCCTAAAAGGGTATTGCGCCCCGGGAGCGAGTTAAGCTCTCAACGCCACTGTGGATTGGATTGGCCAAGCTCTCGAGAAATACAAAATGTTGCCCGGGAAGAATTCTCAATAAAACAATCCAACTCAAGATGCAGCCGAGTTGTTTATATTTCAGGCAGTGGCGTAAATGGGGTATCTCCTGTCAGGGGCGGATTTAGGGGGGGGGCGGGTGGCCATGCCCCCCCCCGTTACCGCAAGTTTAGGTAAGACATCATTAAATTATCGAAATATTTTTTTTGTTCTAAGACCAATTTTCAACAATGAAAACAGCTTTGCCCCCCCCCCAGGGGTCAAAGTTTGTCTAGATCCGCCCCTGTCTCCTGTCGGAGTGGTTATTAATGATAAATATGTTATTAAGAAATGAATTATGGTTCATATGAGGAACACTCTTAGTATTGTCTTTAACAGCATACATATATAAAATCATTTTGATCGTCAAACCAAAACATACACTGACAGAAAAAAAACAACATCTTAGAATTTAATATGGAAGCTAAGATCAGCTCAGAGTAACGGATTTTTATAAACTTACCTGTGTACCATTATTAGTATCACCACCTAAATCCTACTGCAAGGTGAAAGCTTGCTACTACAGAAATGACGCCGCCGTTCGCCCGCAGCGCTTTCGGGTGTTGCCGGAGGCGTTCATGTACAGAGCCTGCACCCATCTTATATACGCCTTCGCTCATATCGTTGACAATAAGCTGACCGCTTCCTTAAGCATCGACGAGGATACGCCTTCGGCATCGGGAATGTAAGTTTAGACGCAATTAACATTGGTAGGGTAAGTACGCGTTATTGATGACGCAATTAACATTGGTAGGGTAAGTACGCGTTATTGATGACGCAATTAACATTGGTTGGGTAAGTACGCGTTATTGATGACGCAATTAACATTGGTAGGGTAAGTACGCGTTATTGATGACGCAATTAACATTGGTTGGGTAAGTACGCGTTATTGATGACGCAATTAACATTGGTAGGGTAAGTACGCGTTATTGATGACGCAATTAACATTGGTTGGGTAAGTACGCGTTATTGATGACGCAATTAACATAGGTTGGGTAAGTACGCGTTATTGATGACGCAATTAACATTGGTTGGGTAAGTACACGCGTTATCGGTGATACTTACATGGATATTTTGTGGCCTTGGGGAAAAAGGAGGGTCTGTTGGGGCCACCTTAGCACACGATTCAAAAGTAATGAATACCGGGGAGCCATTATGGAATTCATAGGCGGCTAGTTTGCATATCTTTATGGGGTCCATTGTGGTGTTTTAAAATTTTCTTTATAGCAGTGGTCCCCAACCTTTTTCTCGCCGGACCAGTGTTTGATAATTTCACCGCGGCCCGCTGGAAAAATGGGGGGGGGGGGTTAGGGCGTTTTTTTATTTCTCGTCCATTAAAAGTCGTACAATTCCGAGAGAAACACATCACTGTAGGTAAAAAGGGAAATAATTTAATGTTTCTCGGGCGGCCCAGCACCATTCGATCCACGGACCGATACCGGTACGCGGTCCGGGATTAGGGAACCACTGCTCCATAGATGAGCATGGATGGATCGATTCAAAAATACAAACATTCAGTTGTTTCATAAATATTGTCCTATTTCCTACACTCCTTTGTAACGGTTATTCAAAGAGCGAGGCCCGATTGTGAGCCACAGGGAGCTTAATGCCGGCACTGCGGCACCAGATGGCGCATTCCTGATCCAAACTCTATGCCATCTTTATCATTACATGCTCGGTGCATATGCAAGAAAGCTGTAAAAAGTGCGATTTGTCATCAGGAATCCAAAATCCTGTGTACATGTGCACTTGACTGTGTACGCACGCTTGTATGTGTATGTGTGTGTGTATATATTCAGGTACACCCGTTTCAACAACCTCAAGGAAAGCCACAAAACCCTCGTGACTCTGCTCTCGGTCGGCGGCCCGAAATTTGGGAGCGAGCAGTTCAGCGCGATGAGTTCCACACGAGAGAGTCGGAAGATATTTATTGATGATGCAATTACGTTCTTAAGGGAACGCCAGTTTGACGGATTGGACCTGTACTGGGAGTTTCCAGCAGCGAAAGGCGGGACAGGGAGTGACAGAGAAAATTTCAGCTTGTTAGTTCAGGTGAGTGGATGTAGGACAGGTAGATGTAGGACAGGTAGATGTAGGACAAGTAGATGTACGACAGGTAGATGTACGACAGGTAGATGCAGGGGCGCCGAGAGCCAACACGGGCCCCAGGGCAGTACATCATTGCAGGCCCCTTAATAAGCAATAAGTCGTGAAAAAAGTGACATGGTCGGGGCGACCGGGCCCCCTTACAGATACGGGCCCCCCGGCAGCCCGACCCCCCTGCCCCCCTCTCGGCGTGCCTGGGTAGATGTAGGACAAGTAGACAGGGCCGCCGAGAGGGGAGGGCAGGGGGGTCATTGCCAGGGGGGCCCGCATCTGTAAGGGGGCATAAAGGGGGCCCGGCAGTCCCGACCATGTCACTTTTTTCACGACTTATTGCTTATTAAGGGGCCTGCAATGATGTCCTGCCCTGGGGCCCGCGTTGGCTCTCGGCGCCCCTGCAAGTAGATGTAGGACATACAGACGTCCGACGGGTTATTGTAGACTACGAGGTACATCTATCTATCTATCTATCTATCTATCTATCTATCTATCTATCTATCTATCTATCTATCTATCTATCTATCTATCTATCTATCTATCTATCTATCTATCTATCTATCTATCTATCTATCTATCTATCTATCTATCTATCTATCTATCTATCTATCTATCTATCTATCTATCTATCTATCTATCTATCTATCTATCTATCTATCTATCTATCTATCTATCTATCTATCTATCTATCTATCTATCTATCTATCTATCTATCTATCTATCTATCTATCTATCTATCTATCTATCTATCTATCTATCTATCTATCTATCTATCTATCTATCTATCTATCTATCTATCTATCTATCTATCTATCTATCTATCTATCTATCTATCTAATCTATCTATCTATCTATCTATCTATCTATCTATCTATCGGTATGTCTACTTGATATTTCTGTAAGAATTTCGGTCTTCATGTCTATCCTCAATCCGTAAATCTATACATCTTTGTTTCTGTCTGTTCATATGTCTGGCTATCTATATTAAATGCCCCCACCCCACCCTTCCCCCTTGTATATTGTTTAAGGAACTGAGAGCAGCGTTTCATGAAGAAAGTAGATACTCTGGCAAGAAGCGTCTCCTGCTGACAGCCGCTCTGGCCGGGGACGTGACGATGTACTCTGAGTCCTACGAAGTCGATAAAATAGCCAAGTAAGTTTCATGCAAACCTGGGAAGGGGGTGGGGGTGGGTGTGGGAGGGGCTTGTTGGGTAGAGGAGAAATCGTCCCCGGGTAAAGCCCGAGGGACAGTCTCTGAGATGACCTTTAAATAATGTTAACATTTGTAGCAATCAAGTTGGTTCCGGTTTAAAACATTGATTTCCTGGTAGGATAAACCTGTAAGCTACAAATCAAGAAAAACAAAAAAAAAAAGGAAAAGAAAAGAAACTGTGGCCTGAACTTGTGGCCTGAACTTGTGGCCTGAACTTGTGGCCTGAAATTGTGGCCTGAACTTGTGGCCTGAAATTGTAGCTTTTCTCTCTCACAAAATCGAATGAGGATAAGAAAAATAAATTGCTGAATTAGAGTGGGATTCGGTTTAACGGCAATTTTGCGCGCGCATGGGGGTCCAGATAAAATTGATCCATATTTAGGTGGGGGGGGGCCTCTGTTACATATTTGTCTGCTCCCAAGGACTAAACTGACCTTAGCCTGCCTCTGCCGAACAATTTTTGTTTGTTTGTTTAAAGTCATTTCGGGTTGTCCACATTATGGTCAGCTTCGTAAGCTATTTGTACAAACTCCACAGAGAGGTTGACTATGTTAGCCTAATGGCCTATGACCTTGAAATCGACCAGGAGGAGCCGTTCAGAAACCCAAGCCGTATCTATGGTCACACACCGGATGACAAATTGAATTTGGCAAGTGTCTGTCTGTCTGTCTGTCTGTCTATCTGTCTGTCTGTCTGTCTATTTTTTAAATGCATAAATGTGAATGATAGCACATGGTTAAACAGGTCGCACTTTTTTTTGTCCTCCTTATAAAGGGCCGCGTCTATGTTTGTAAAGGGGGCCGCATGAAAGTATAATCGAATCATATTGTGATTGAATCATCAACTTACAGTAAATATTTTAAATCAATCAGCGGCATGTGTTACAATGCAGTCGTTTAACGTAAATATTTTTTTTTTTTTCCCCCTCTTTCACCGTTTGATCCCCAACAGAAGTACATCGTGGAGCACTACGTACAGCAGGGAGTGCCGAGTGGTAAAATTGTGATCGGCATACCCTTGTACGGCTGGGGCTACGTACGTGGGTGGTACAGCATGGACGGCAAGGACCAGTTCACCGAGCCCACCTACGCCATACAGGAGAGGGGCGTCGTGGCGTACTTTCAGGTTAGAGGGTAGGGGTGGGGTGGGGAGGGGGCAGCAACAACAGCCAGTGATGGGGGCGGGGGGGTCAAAATATATTATTTTAAATCATAGGTCAGGTATATATATATATATATATTATTTGGTGTAATTATAATGGTCTGTGAATTATTAACTAAACTGGTTTGCCAATTTTGCGGAATTTGAATTACCGGTTATTGCGAACCGACTGAATTCACACGACTAGCGACTGTCTTTAAATTTCGAGAAAATTAGACAGACAGGTGCGCGGGTGAGTAGACATAGACAGACAGGTGCGCGGGTGAGTAGGTAGATATAGACAGACAGTTTGCGCGGGTGAGTAGGTAGATATAGACAGACAGATGTGCGGGTGAGTAGGTAGATATAGACAGGCATGTGCGAAGTGAGTAGGCAGAAATAGATCACAGGTGCAAGAGTGTGTAGTTAGATATAGACAGATTGTTATGATCGATAGATTGGCTGATGTCACTCGTCAGCGGATCCCGGTTTGGGTATTTTATCGCAGAATGAATGTTGGGGTCCATATGCGATTCTGTCTTCAGAGCCTCAGCTGTCGCCCTGTTCGAGCTACTTTTTCGGCGCCCTCATCTCAAATCGAAAAGCGCAAAAAATAAACAGCGCTCTTT
The DNA here is from genome assembly GCA_021962125.1 of Bulinus truncatus. NCBI lineage: Eukaryota > Metazoa > Mollusca > Gastropoda > Planorbidae > Bulinus > Bulinus truncatus. The sequence continues at coordinate 2,672,970 of JAGDYQ010000057.1, forward strand.
CGGCACCCCTTCCTAGTACGGCGCCCCGTGTGGCCGCACAACCCGATGTACCCATCCTACGCTTCCGCCTTTCCTCCCGAACTGCGCTGATAACGCCCTCTAGCAACGCCCATATGTATATGTGTCAGTGGCTTTTTAAAAAATACACAATGTAGAAATTAAACAAAAACATTTTTTCCAACATCATCTAACGGTGTACAATCGTACAGATGTGTAAAACTCGAAAATATAACATTGATTGATTAATTTCTCAGGCTTGTCAGATGGTCGAGCTGGGCCGTAAGGTCGGCACAGTAAACGGTGCGCCGTATTTGACACACGGGATGCTGTGGGTGGGGTATGATGATGTCTACAGTATCAGTGAGAAGGTTTGTCTGTCTGTCTGTCTGCCTGTCGGTCAGTTTGTCTGTCTGTCTGTTTGTCTGCCTGTCTGTTTGTTTGTTTCTCCCAATTTGAGCTATTCTTAACTTTTTGATAGAAATTAGATCTAGAACGGGTCCCCATTAGAAAAAGACAGGCTAAAGGGGGGGGGTTGGGGGGTGGTGGTCACCTAGTTTACCTTCTCAAAGGAACGGTTATGTTTACAATAATGACAGTTTGTACTCATATCCAATAATTTCATCGTGCACTTGAGTCGGATACATGGCCCTCATCCATTTCCCACATACAAGGCCCCCACCCATGGCCCCCATCCATGGCTCCATCCATGATCCCATCTACGGCCCCCATCCATGCCCCCATCCATGGCTCCATCCATGGCCCCATCAATGGCCCCCACCCATGGCTCCATCCATGCCCCCATCCATGCCCTCATATGGCCCCATCAATGGCCCCCATCCATGGCCCCCATCCATGGCCCCCATCCATGCCCTCATCTATGGCCCCATCCATGGCCCCATCCATGCCCTCATCTATGGCCCATCCATGGCCCCCATCCATGCCCTCATCTGTGGCCCATCCATGGCCCCCATCCATGGCCCCCATCCTTGGCCCCATCCATGTCCCCACATCCATGTCCCTCATCCATGGTCCCTTCCATGGCCCCACCCATGGCCCCTTCCATGGCCCCCCACCCATGGCCCCATCCTTGCCCTCATCTCATGGCCCCATCCATGCCCTCATCAATGGCCCCATCCATGGCCCCCAATCATGTCCCCATCCATGACCCCCCATCCATGTCCCCCATCCATGCCCTCATCAATGGCCCCATTTATGGCCCCCATCCATGTTCTTAATCCATGCCCCCCAATCATGGCCCCAATCCATGGCCCCTGTCTTAGGAAGGGCCAGATAAAAGAAGAAAAAAGAAAAAAAACAACAGATTCTTAATACGCATAAAGACTTTTTTTATTTTTTTTTCAATGGGTCCAAAATGTATTTCTTCTCTGCCCGTGTCCAACACTGACATTAATTCCACGTCTGCTAGCAATGGGATATCTTCGTATCAAAACTTTATCCAGATGCAAAGTGGTGCTCAAATTCTAACTTCTAGGGTGAAAACGGTTAGCAGCAGCAAAAAAAATTGTTTTATCCAGAGGCGGATTAAGGCCGGTAGCGATTCCGGGTGCAGAAGTAAAAAAATATAGTGGTCCCTGAGCCGTAGCTGGCTATTGAGGCGCCCTGTTCGAGTTACCTTTTTTCGCGCCCTTCTCCCAATCTGACGAGTGCAAAAAAACAAAATTTAACAGAGCCGTTTCGGCGCCCCTTCCTAGTTCGGCGCCTTCCTACGCCACTGATTGGACACCCTCCCCCCCTTTTTAAATACAAAATGTAAAGATTTTAGGTTTATTGTGCGGGATTTCGGGGTCCTTTTCGCGCTTCCGGTGCCCCCTTCCCCCCCCAACCTGCGCCGTTTTATCCACCTCTGGGTGAATGAAGCCGTACACACATTTTTATTTTTCCAGATTTGGTTTTCCCAGAGACATAATCTGTCCGGGTTCATGCTGTGGTCAGTGGACATGGATGACGTCACCAAGGAGTGGTGCATGGGCTACGCCTTCAATATGATCGAGGCCGCGGACAGGGCGTGCTCCACCCAGGACTCGGGGTTTGTATTTTTATTATTACGTAACGTGAGGGCAGCCGCCCGGCTGATCCTGGACGTCAGCCCCCTCCCCCCCCACCCCGGCCAACTCTGACGATCTCTACACCATCTGGTGTCTCCCCATCCTTTCTGTTCACTCCCCCCTCCCCCAACCACCGATAAGTCATTTTAGAACAGTTCACTGTACGCCACCGGAAGTGAGGGGGGTGGGGTGTGTGTCCCTAAGTAGTACAGGGGGCCCTCCCTCCTGAGAGATGTGTTCGGATTGGATCCGATGTTAAACACATTCTGAAATAGGTAACTTCTGGCCCGGACATGTGTGATTATCGATTCGTGTGTCAGTGTGTGGCATAAGTTGTTGTATGTTTTTATTGGCATCAATTGTCTTAAAGAACAATTATCGCACTGATAATAACATCTATCTGTATATCCATCCATCCATCCATCCATCCATCCACCCATCCATCCATCCATCCACCCATCCATCCATCATCTATCTATCTATCTATCTATCTATCTATCTATCTATCTATCTATCTATCTATCTATCTATCTATCTATCTATCTATCTATCTATCTATCTATCTATCTATCTATCTATCTATCTATCTATCTATCTATCTATCTATCTATCTATCTATCTATCTATCTATCTATCTATCTATCTATCTATCTATCTATCTATCTATCTATCTATCTATCTATCTATCTATCTATCTATCTATCTATCTATCTATCTATCTATCTATCTATCTATCTATCTATCTATCTATCTATCTATCTATCTATCTATCTATCTATCTATCTATCTATCGATCTATCTATCTATCTATCTATCTATCTAAATTCTGTTTACAGAGAAGATTATGTAATAGACTCCAAACAACCCAGGTCCATTTGGAATTTAAAAAAGACTCTCTGGCCGTTGGCAAGTCCGACAACTTTGTAGAGTTAACTAAACATGGTGGGTGGCACACATCTAGTGAATGTTCATTCTGTTTGTTTTTCACTGTTACTGACAAATTTTACAAAAAAAAAAATTTCGATCAATCTTTATATTGAGTTTCACAAGAAATGTCTCATTAAATTCATCTCTCGCAATCTTAAAAAAAATCATATTTTAACTTCCCCCACCTCCTTCTTCCACCCCCCCCCGGGGTCTTATTATTTTGTCCGACATTTGAACACTACAATATATCAAGGGGTTGGGGGGGAGGGGGAAGAGGGTAAATTGTCTTAAGGGGGCGTGGGGCTAGAACTGAGGTCATGCATGTTTACATGGCAACCTCTCTGGCTGAAAGGTAAACAAACAAACAATGTAGCTAGGGGGAGAGGGGGGAATCGGCTCTTTAAACTGTTTTTCAGAAGGTAGAGGGCGGGGGTGGGCTGGGGTTGTGATGGTGATAACAACAGTAGTAGCCATCTTGTGACAGGGAAAATCTTTTTGGTGGGTAGCTACGTAACGTAGTCGGTGTAGTCCGTATGTAACGTAGTCTGTGTAGTCCGTACGTAACGTAGTCGGTGTAGTCCGTACGTAACGTAGTCGGTGTAGTCCGCCCCATTCAGAAGAACGGCCTTGACCTTACCCAAAGGCATTTTGTGGCCATGTTTTGTTTTTGTTTTAACTTTTACATTTTTTTTCTTTTTATCTCATTATTTCAAACTATATTTACTTTTTTTTTAATTCAATGTACTATTCTTACTTTTTTTTTATTTCAGTGTACTATTCTTACTTTTTTATATCAATGTACTATTTTTACTTTTTTTATTTCAGTGTACTATTCTTACTTTTTTATTCCAATGTACTATTCTTTCTTTTTTATTTCAGTGTACTATTCTTACTTTTTTATTCCAATGTACTATTCTTACTTTTTTTATTCCAATGTACTATTCTTTCTTTTTTTTATTCCAATGTACTATTCTTACTTTTTTTATTCCAATGTACTATTCTTACTTTTTTATTCCAATGTACTATTCTTACTTTTTTTTATTCCAATGTACTATTCTTACTTTTTTATTCCAATGTACTATTCTTACTTTTTTTATTCTAATGTACTATTCTTACTTTTTAATTTCAATGTACTATTCTTACTTTTTTATTCCAATGTACTATTCTTACTTTTTAATTTCAATGTACTATTCTTACTTTTTTTATTCCAATGTACTATTCTTACTTTTTAATTTCAATGTACTATTCTTTCTTTTTTATTTCAGCGTACTATTCTTACTTTTTAATTTCAATGTACTATTCTTAATTTTTCTTTATTTCAATGTACTATTCTTTTATTTGATTACTCGTTTGATATTCTTACATTTCTCTCTCTCTCTCTCTCTCTCTCTCTCTCTCTGTGTGTCCCCCGTGCTAGCTCTAGATGACCTTTGTCGCGACGTGCCAGGTGAAAAACAAATCAACTACCCAGAGTCCACGTGCCACCTGTACATTCAGTGCAGGAACGGTACCGGAGAGATGGCCTTCTGTCCCTTCCTTCAGGCGTTCGACCCCACCCACAAACACTGCGACTTTTTCGACCTCATCGAGGAGTGCCAGTGATCCATTTTTTTTTTAAATATTTTTTTATTGAGCAGAAATCAGTGGACAGACAGACAGACAGACAACGAGAATTGAAATCAAACCTGACAAACACGAATCGTGAGATGATCGATTCCATTTTGAGTTGCTTTAATTTAAACAGTAAAGCAGCATGACGCTCATATACACATGGGGTTTGAGCGTACTCATATATATATATATACCGATATATTGATAGATCGATAGACAGACAGGCAGACAGACAGACAGACAGATGTATATATATATATATATATATATATATATAAATAGATAGATAGATAGATAGATAGATAGATAGATAGATAGATAGATAGATAGATAGATAGATAGATAGATAGATAGATAGATAGATAGATAGATAGATAGATAGATAGATAGATAGATAGATAGATAGATAGATAGATAGATAGATAGATAGATAGATAGATAGATAGATAGATAGATAGATAGATAGATAGATAGATAGATAGATAGATAGATAGATAGATAGATAGATAGATAGATAGATAGATAGATAGATAGATAGATAGATAGATAGATAGATAGATAGATAGATAGATAGATAGATAGATAGATAGATAGATAGATAGATAGATAGATAGATAGATAGATAGATAGATAGATAGATAGATAGATAGCACTTTACGGGTGTTTCAACTTGTGTTAAAAATGACTACAATAAAAGTATTTAAATTTTGGTTTGCGTCGCTTTGTACTAAATTCCATTGTTTTTTTGTTGCTTTCTTTTTTTTTTTTTGCATTTCAAAACATCAGTGTGTGATGACAGATAGCGGGGCACGTCCCATGGGTCAGTGTGTGATGACAGATAGCGGGGCCACGTCCCATGGGTCAGTGTGTGATGACAGATAGCGGGCCACGTCCCATGGGTCAGTGTGTGATGACAGATAGCGGGCCACGTCCCATGGGTCAGTGTGTGATGACAGATAGCGGGGCACGTCCCATGGGTCAGTGTGTGATGACAGATAGCGGGCCACGTCCCATGGGTCAGTGTGTGATGACAGATAGCGGGGCATGTCCCATGGGTCGTTGTGTGATGACAGATAGCGGGGCCACGTCCCATGGGTCAGTGTGTGATGACAGATAGCGGGGCACGTCCCATGGGTCATTGTTCTCTTTTAAAAACAACAAAAGTAAACAAGTCCTGTGTCATTTCTATGTTATCTCTAGCAGTCTCTAGCAGTCTCTATCAGTCTCTAGCAGTCGTCTTCACTTAGTCACTAGACGCCTCCAGCTACCCTCAAAACTTCATCTGTCATCGTCAGTTATGCTAGGTAGCTATTCTTAGCCGCCCTCTCTACTAGTAATTTCAAGCTGTCATATTAAGCTATTTTTAGCTGCCATCTCTACTAGTAATTTATAGCTGTCATATTAAGCTATTTTTAGCTGTCATCTCTACTAGTAATTTCTAGCTGTCAAACTGAACTATTTTTAGATGCCATTTCTAGCTGTCATATTAAGCTATGCTTCGTATCCATCTTTAGCCGCAGTCTCTAATTATCCCTTCCAATATTTTGAAGTAGCCACACAGATCACAAACAGTTTCACAACATAACAAACAAACACGTGTCACGACATAACAAACAAACACGTGTCACGACATAACAAACAAACACGTATCACGACAATATAGCAAAAACGTTTTACACGATTATCAAATATTAACAAACAAAATCGTCAAGTTATAAAAAAAAAATAATCAGCATAAACAAATCTTCTTTCTTTTTTAAAAAAAAAACAATAAAAATCAATATTTCTCTCTGATCGTACAACATCACAACTGCTGGTCAAGTTTCTGCTCGAGTTGACGCACAAACTGCTCGTCCTGACCTGTCCGGTACTGCAGGTAGAAGTACACCGCCCCCAGTACGAGTACTTCCGCTATGAAGAAGACGAACACGTTCATTCCCCCTGATTCACCACCTGCCGATAGACGACGACACATTACAAACATGAGGGTGAAAACAACGAAAATATAGCCAGTGGCGGGTGTAACGGGGGGGCACTTAGGGCACTTGTCATGGGCAGTGCCGAAACTAAGGATTTGGGGGCCCGGGGGTCTTGACCTCGTTGAAGGCCCCCTCCATTTTGACATTCGACACATGACATGGAATAATGTACTTAATAATTAATGTAAAAAAAAAACTTTTGAGGGCCCCCCCCCTCAAGATGGGTCCCGGGGTACTTTCAAATTTGGACCCCCTGCCCCCCAAACTAGGTACGCCTCTGGTCATGGGCCCGTTTAATAAAGGGCCCTCGGATTACCCTTTTAATTTACACCTGTAACTGTATTTTCTGTTTCTGTTTATTTTTCAATGGGAAAAGGGCCGGGGGGGAGGAGCTAATATTTTATTCAGCACACGGGGCCCCCCCGAGCCGACCTGAAACATCTCCTGCAGCTGAACATGCTGACATATCTTAAAGCTGTGTGATACGGCATATTTTATTTGCACCTTTTGAAATATTGGTTTATACAAATAATGGAGGAGCGCCGGTGGGGGGGGGGGCAAGAATGACCAATGAAGGTCACATACCGAGCCATACTTTTTGCCCTGCCCCACCCCTTTTCCCCCACTATGGTGGAGGGGACCCCCTACCCCCTCTACTGTTGGGTCTTTTATTTTACCGATATCCGATTTTAAAATGTGGAGGTTCAATCCGTCGTGTGAGCTGCCGCCCGCGCCGCACCCCCCCCCCGTCCCCTACCTCTCCTTACGAGTTTTAAAATAAATTCTCGTGTGTGTGTGGGGGGGGGGGTGGTGGAGTTTAACTTCCAGTCAGGCCAATGATAAAAAGAAAGAGGGGGGGCGGGCATCGGACGCCCCTGGTTGATAGTTGTGGTGGGGAGGGAGAGGAGGAGGTGGGCACCCACTTGTAAAAGATGTTTTAAGACCGAAGATTTACAAAAAACGTTTTGCCTGGTGGCTTTATGAATTGAATTCAGTTAGAGTTCATCGGATGAGGAAAAAACATCTGAAAGTGTCATGAAACAACAACAACAAAAACATGAAAGCGCGTTAAAAAAAAAACGAAACAAAATATCATAAGATGAAATACAGGGTTTAGTTTTTCAATGCGGTACAACATGTTACTCACTTCTCTGTGTGAGGCTGAAAACAAATAAAAAAAAATTATCCATCAGTGTATTTTATTTAAAGGAGACAGCAGACTTTGTTTCATTTTGTGAATTTTTGAGGAGGAGGGGACAAAATAAAAATGAAAAGGGTAGAAAAGAAACAACAACAATTAATTGACTAAAAATGTCTAACCTCCCTGTAGCACCAATATCTATGTACTTAGTTTGGTCGAAATGGCAACACCCGTAATAAATTTGGTTTCACTTGCTACATCTTTACTCACTTTGAAATGAATGACTACATCTGTAGTCTGTACTCACTATTAAATGAATGACTACATTTGCACTCACTTTGAAATGAATGACTACATTTGTACTCACTTTGAAACAAATGACTACATGTGTACTCACTTTGAAATGAATGACTACATTTGTACCCTCTTTGATATGAATGACTACATTTGTACTCACTTTGAAATGAATGACTACATTTGTACTCTCCTTGATATGAATGACTACATTTGTACTCACTTTGAAATGAATGACTACATTTGTACTCTCTTTAATATGAATGACTACATTTGAACTCACTTTGAAATGAATGACTACATTTGTACTCACTTTGAAATGAATTACTACATTTGTACTCACTTTGAAATGAATGACTACATTTGCCCTCTCTTTAATATGAATGACTACATTTGTACTCACTTTGAAATGAATGACTACATTTATACTCACTTTGAAATGAATGACTACATTTGTACTCACTTCGGTCTACTTTCTCTCGAGTAAGGAGTAGACTGGAGTGGTCTGCTGGTCAGCTCAGCTTCTGTCAACGTCCTAGTTGTTGTGCTGGCCAGTGTGAAGTCCGTGGAAGTTTCCTCTACTGTGATATTTGGTGTAACATGAACATATACGTCATATCAATATAAACGTCATATCAATATACGTCATGTCAATATATACGTCATATCAATATATACGTCATATCAATAAATACGTCATATCAATATACGTCATGTCAATATATACGTCATATCAATATATACGTCATATCAATATATACGTCATATCAATATATACGTCATGTCAATATATACGTCATATCAATATATACGTCATGTCAATATATACGTCATATCAATATATACGTCATGTTAAAACACAAGAAGCAACACTTTTAATTTATTCATTTCTTCTCCAAATTCTCTGAATTTGTTAAGAATTTCTATTGAAACAAAACATAAAAAAGACTGTCAAACTTTGTTTGAAATGAAAATAATTTGAAAACAAAAATGTTTGAAAAAAAAATATATATAAACAAAGTATGAAAATGAATACGATAGATCAATTACAATCAGCAATGAGACGACATCAATCATTTCTCTAAGTCTAATCCTTTTCTTAACTTAAAACTTCCTGTTTATCTGTTTGGGGAAAATTCGGAATCGGCTTTTCGAGGCACATTTTAGTGATAGATTTCCTCGAAATTTTGTATACATCGTTCCTGCTCCATGGCTGCATGATTCAATAATTAAATTTGCAATTATTATTTTCTTATTTTTTTTTATTCTAACAAATGAGTGAAAAGAACTCTCATAATCCCGATTCCAACACCCACACTAGTTCCTATATTTTCATTGCCCGATTGCTATGTATCGTCCCACTCACAAGTTTAATTACCAAGAGAACTCAATACATACCTTTTACCGTGGTGCTAGAAATGAGGGTCATAAATATTTATCATATTAATATGTTGTTGTTGTTAAAGTTATGCTTAATTCGTTAATCTTTCTCCATCTCCGTGTAACTAGATATATAAAGCAGGAGCGAACCCCCCCCCCTCCCTCCACTGGGGTAGTGTCATATGCTGGGCAGAGGTCCGTTATCTTGTAAAACTGTCTACCTTATCAATCAATATCCCATCGCGTGGCCCAGAAATTGCTTGGGGAGAGGATGGGGGAGTTTATGCGGTTGGCATAGAAACCAGCCCAAATAGAACGTCCAGGTTTTGAAAAACAAAACGGTTATTAGGAAGACACGTGATTAAGTTTATCGATAGCCATGGGCGGATAAAACCGTATTTGGGCTCTTTGCCTCGGTGTATATTTGAGTCTTTTTATTTTCTTCATCGTCCTTGCAATCCCTGTAGAATTTTAGGGACCCCACTATATTTTGTCAACGCCCGTGGGCGGGGGGGTGTGTTCGTGAACCAACAATATCCTCCCAATTCCTTATCACTGTCGCGATTTCTGTAGGTTTGAGTGCTGTACGGGATGGGGGTGGTTGGTTGGAAAAGTACCCACCCATGTCTCCCTTGCCCTGGCCTGGAGCCGCCAGACAAGACCAGAGCCGTTCTTATGGGGGCAGAGACTTCTGGTGATATATGGGAGGCCCTAGGCAGGGGGCTTTTTAAGATATAGGGGGGCCACTAGGCAGAGATTTCTGGGGGGTGTATGGGGGCCCTAGATAGGGATTTGGGGGGTATATGGGAGGCCCTAGGCAGACACTATGGGGATATATGGGGCCGTGGACGGATACTATAGTAGCCCCAGGTTAAAGTACATATTAGGGCCCTGGTAGAATCGGATTTAAAAACAATTAATTCGGGAGAGGGGAGGGGGACACCTTTGGCGATGGAGTGTGTGGGGGGTAGGAGGGAGGGAGAGTGTGTGGGGGGTAGGAGGGAGGGAGAGTGTGTGGGGGGTAGGAGGGAGGGAGTGTGTGGGGGGTAGGAGGAGGGAGAGTGTGTGGGGGGTAGGAGGGAGGGGAGTTTGTGGGGGGTAGGAGGGAGGGAGAGTGTGTGTGGGGGTAGGAGGGAGGGAGAGTGTGTGGGGGGTAGGAGGGAGGGAGAGTGTGTGGGGGGTAGGAGGGAGGGAGAGTGTGTGGGGGGTAGGAGGGAGGGAGAGTGTGTGGGGGGGTAGGAGGGAGGGAGAGTGTGGGGGGTAGGAGGGAGGGAGAGTGTGTGGGGGGTAGGAGGGAGGGAGAGTGTGTGGGGGGGGGTAGGAGGGAGGAGAGAGTGTGTGGGGGGTAGGAGGGATGGAGGAAGTGTGTGGGGGGGGTAGGAGGGAGGGAGAGTGTGTGGGGGGGTAGGAGGGAGGGAGAGTGTGTGGGGGGGGTAGGAGGGAGGGAGAGTGTGGGGGGGGTAGGAGGGAGGGAGAGTGTGTGGGGGGTAGGAGGGAGGGAGAGTGTGTGGGGGTAGGAGGGAGGGAGAGTGTGTGGGGGGTAGAAGGGAGGGGAGAGTGTGTGGGGGTAGGAGGGAGGGAGAGTGTGTGGGGGTAGGAGGGAGGGAGAGTGTGTGGGGGGGGTAGGAGGGAGGGAGAGTGTGTGGGGGGTAGGAGGGAGGGGAGAGTGTGTGTGGGGGGTAGGAGGGAGGAGAGTGTGTGGGGGGTAGGAGGGAGGAAGAGTGTGTGGGGGGGGTAGGAGGGGAGGGAGAGTTTATGGGGGGTAGGAGGGAGGGAGAGTGTGTGGGGGGTAGGAGGGAGGGAGAGTGTGTGGGGGGTAGGAGGGAGGGAGAGTGTGGGGGGTAGGAGGGAGGGGAGAGTTTGTGGGGGGGGTAGGAGGGAGGGAGAGTGTGTGAGAGGGGGGTAGGAGGGAGGGGAGAGTGTGTGGGGGGTAGGAGGGAGGAGAGTGTGTGGGGGGTAGGAGGGAGGGAGGTGTGGGGGGGGGTAGGAGGGAGGGAGAGTGTGTGGGGGGGTAGGAGGGAGGGGGAGAGTGTGTGGGGGGTAGGAGGGATGGAGAGTGTGTGGGGGGTAGGAGGAGGGAGAGTGTGTGGGGGGTAGGAGGGAGGGAGAGTGTGTGGGGGGTAGGAGGGAGGGAGAGTGTGGGGGGGGTAGGAGGGAGGGAGAGTGTGTGGGGGGTAGGAGGGAGGGAGAGTGTGTGGGGGTAGGAGGGAGGGAGAGTGTGTGTGGGGGTAGGAGGGAGGGAGAGTGTGTGGGGGTAGGAGGGAGGAGTAGTGTGTGGGGGTAGGAGGGGGGGAGGGAGAGTGTGTGGGGTGTGGGAGGGAGGGAGAGTGTGTGGGGGGTAGGAGGGAGGGAGAGTGTGTGGGGGGTAGGAGGGAGGGAGAGTGTGGGGGGTAGGAGGGAGGGAGAGTGTGTGGGGGGTAGGAGGGAGGGAGAGTGTGTGTGGGGGTAGGAGGGAGGGAGAGTGTGTGGGGGTAGGAGGGAGGGAGAGTGTGTGGGGGTAGGAGGGAGGGAGAGTGTGTGTGGGGGTAGGAGGGAGGGAGATGTGTGGGGGGGGTAGGAGGGAGGGAGAGTGTGTGGGGGGTAGGAGGGGGGAGAGTGTGTGGGGGGTAGGAGGGAGGGAGAGTGTGTGGGGGGTGGGAGGGAGGAAGAGTGTGTGGGGGGTAGGAGGGAGGGAGAGTTTGTGGGGGGTAGGAGGGAGGTAGAGTGTGTGGGGGGTAGTTTGCCTATCCATAAGAAACGGTTCTGGGAAAGACCAAACACACACACACACACACACACACACACACACACTCGTACATATGACAGATCCCTGTATCGGGAATGGGGTCCTGATATAACAGCAGCAGCATAAACACGGCCCTGCCAATGACATAAAACCTACACACACGCACCAGACTTTCTTTCACACTTGTACTTTACCTGGATGACAATGATCCTGCAAAAGAAACAGGTGACCGTGATTCTGCTAAAGAAACAAACTCCTCGGCGGTGGTTAGATTTTGTGTTGTTTCTGGTGAGACAAAAGTAAATAAAAAAATATATTAAAAAATTGCAGCAAGTTTGGGTTACCACAGTATTTCAGGTTTCACGATTTTTCGACCCCGGACTGTTCGACCCCCGCGACACTTCGACCCCAGGACAGTTCGACCCCCGCGACACTTCGACCCCAGGACAGTTCGACCCCCGCGACACTTCGACCCCAGGACAGTTCGACCCCCGCGACACTTCGACCCCAGGACAGTTCGACCCCCGCGACACTTCGACCCCCGCGACACTTCGACCCCAGGACAGTTCGACCCCCGCGACACTTCGACCCCAGGACACTTCGACCCCCGCGACACTTCGACCCCAGGACAGTTCGACCCCCGCGACACTTCGACCCCAGGACAGTTCGACCCCCGCGACCCTTCGACCCCAGGACAGTTCGACCCCCGCGACACTTCGACCCCAGGACAGTTCGACCCCCGCGACCCTTCGACCCCAGGACAGTTCGACCCCCGCGACACTTCGACCCCAGGACAGTTCGACCCCCGCGACACTTCGACCCCAGGACAGTTCAACCCCCGCGACACTTCGACCCCAGGACAGTTCGACCCCGGACTATTCGACACCTGTCAATCTATTTTAAAAGTGTTCGGTTCATTATTTCGAAATGTCGCGGGGTAGAAGTGGCGGGTTCGAACTGTCCGGGGGTCGAACTGTCCGGGGTCGAAAAGTCCGACCACCAATATTTCAGGAGCCACCCCCCCCTCCCCCAGACACACTGACGGCGGCTCTGGGTTTAAAAAAAATGAATGTAATTAAGATATTTTGAAAGCCTCATCCACCACGCAAACTTCTTCAGAACGCCATCATGAAACCATTACATCAACACTTAGTATTATATATATATATATGTTACCGGTATATATATATGTACGAAATAAACAGTCGCGTGTGTGTTTTACAGAGGTGGATCTAGGTTGGGTGAACCCCCCCCCACCCCCACCCAGGGGCGCCGAAACAAATATTCTTTCCCTTAAAGAAGAAAAAAAAAATAAAGAAATGAGAGAGACTTGGAAAATAATTGATTCCAGGAGCGATGTTTGTGTTATTGCGGGGGGGGGGGGGCGCCTTTTGTAGAAATTGGGCGTCCAGACCACCCAACCTTTAGTTTAGATCCACCTGTGTGTTTGTGTGTGTGTGTGTTATTTATTTTGTTTTGAAATGTTATTTTTTTTTTAAATACAATATCTGCGTGAAAAGAATGCAAACATTGATAACAGCTTTAGCAGGTAAATACCACCAGTATTAAATATATTTAAAAACAAAAATTAACAATTCACTTAAATGTACGAAACATTTGACTTACCCTGCTCCATGTCACTGCAGAAGAAAAAAAATGCATAATATGGACACATTCATAATACATCTAATACATAATGCTTTTTTTTTGATACAAAGAACAATTATATTACACAGAAGGAATTAAACAGTAAAATAATACTAGTTACGTGACACATTAACCTGACTGTAATGCAGAGTAGTTCTAAGTACGACATTCAAAAATACACTATAAAAGTTTTTTAGTCTGTGCTTTCTGAGTCCTAAAGGTCTTCAAGTTGCGATCTCTTCAGCACAGTTGATTTTTTTGCATCTGGAAACTCTTTGCGATGCTGTTCGACAATTTAGAGCAAGTACTGCTTTTCCTCCTCTGATTTGGTGAGAGATGAGTTGATTGATGAGGCCAGTGCAATTCCCCGCTCGGCACAGTCATTTACATCTTTCAAGGAAAATGCCACTGCTGTTGCTTTCTGAAAGGATGGAGTTTGTTTCCAGGTGGAAGCATCAGTCATGAGAAAATTGTGGGAAGCAGAGGAGCATTAAAGAAGAGCAGCGATGACGAGATCACAAAATCCTTTAATGTCACATTATGAAGTGCTGAAGGATCATTTGTGCTGCAGATGCACCTTTCTTCTTTCTGATCATCAGAAGATTTCTCCATGAATTGCCTCAAGCAAGCAGCAAGGCTGTTTTTCTCAACCACTGAGACACGTTGAGAAAAGAGAACCAGAAGATTGAATTCTGCACTAAGGTACCAGAGATGTCCAATCGTTTTTAATGCAGTCTGAGAAATGAAAGGAGAAACATCAATAAGAAGCTTGTTGAAATCCAGATCATTCAGAGGTGCGTCTGATAAAATGGGACACTGAATCCAATCTTTAATGTAAAACAAGCATGCGAAGATACAAAATTCTGCAATTAATCTGTCTTCATGCTTAATCAGCTTGAACATGACGGAAGAGATAAATCTTCATGATGTAGATTATTTTAGACATCCACCTTGCATGGTGATAAGCACCTGGAACGTGAAAACGCACCCCAAGGGGGGGGGGGGAATCCTCACAGGAAGACAAGATTCAGAGTCAAAAGTTCTTTGTAATCTTCACGTGGCAAATATCTTGAGTTGTCTTTCATTTGGAGGATATTTGAACAAAATGTGATGACTTCTTCTTTTAATGGCTTGAGATTTTGTTCCAGTCGAACATCGTGGCATATACTAAATTTTGCCAGTCTTATTTTTGGCCTAAACGTCTTAAAGCGCTTGAATAGCACCACATCCGGTTCGGTTGTACAACCCCCAAATGTCTTATTGAAGACGGCTGTGTTTGTAAACATACCATTGGCCAGTAGGCTCAATTAGGGGAAGTACCTAGCTCAATAAACATTGGCATGTTCACTGGACAAAATACAAGCAAAGAAATAGGTCATGAAAAATTGTACCAACTAACTGCCAAACGGCTGTGTTTGTAAACATATCATTGGCCAGTAGGCTCAATTAGGGGAAGTACCTAGCTCAATAAACATTGGCATGTTCACTGGACAATATACAAGCAAAGAAGTAGGTCATGAAAAATTGTACCAACTAACTGCCAAACGGCTGTGTTTGTAAACATACCATTGGCCAGTAGTCTACATATGGGGAAGTACCTAGCTCAATAAACATTGGCATGTCAACTAGACAGTGTACACGCAAAGAAATAGTTCATGAAAAAATAGTACCAACTGACTGCCAGACGGCTGTGTTTGTAAACATACCATAAGCCAGTAGGCTCAAGTACTTAGCTCAATAAACCGGAGTTGTGTCAACTTCTATGCCAGTTAAATGAACAACACTTTTCGACCTAGAAGTAATAACTAAATGAATGATATTTATATGGCCGCAACATTTGATCTTATAACACTTGATTTTTATAACTAAAGTGAAATGCACTGGTGAAGCTGGCTATTTATATGCAAATCAAAACTTCTAGAGATTTCTAGAATTTTCCGGAACCTTCTCAAGTTTTTACACGTTTTCTAGAAGTTTCTAGAACCTTCTAGAGATTTCATAGAACCTTCCAGAACCTTCTAGAATTGTATAGATTACTGTCATTTAGGCCAGTCTGCTGTGCCTAGGGCTTCCTAATACGAATTAACCCCTTTTGTGCCTGGGGCCCATGACGAACATATAAACGACCCTGACCTTTAGGATCTATTTATGGTCATATTTACTAGAGCTGTGACTGTCTTTGTTTAGTGACAAACGCCGTGAATAAGTGTCATTAAATGACCAAGTTAGTGAAAATCGCCTTCTGTCACTGACTGGCGGTTTAAATTTGGAGGAAAAGATATTTTAATTTTTCAATAAGAAAATTGAAAAAATACGTATTACTAATAATTTCTTTTGAATAATTACATTTGGCCTCACCTGGTAGTTTCATTGTCTGGGTAGATCCCTTCTGTTGTGACAAAGGAAAAAAAAGTGGAAACACTCAACAAATAGGTTTTTGGAAATGTATGCTATTATAATAATAATAAAAGTTTGATATTTGTTACAATGTTATGTTTGTGTTTGTTTACCATGAAACATGTCAGGCCACGCTGCAACATAAACAAACAAAATGGTCAGAAAAATCTGAATGATAAGTAACGTACATTTCTTGTTTTGTCTACTCTTAGATTATCACCAACATTTTGTCTACTCTTAGATTATCACCAACATTTTGTCTACTCTTAGATTATCACCAACATTTTATCTACTCTTAGATTATCACCAACATGTTTCGCTGCTGCGTGCGATCATCATATGTGGAAATACGCCACCAGAGGCCGTGTAGTTTTGTTTCATTGTGAACTTCAACTTAAACAGCGGGGCTAACGACATGTGTCATATACATGTCACTCGTTCAGATATTTATCTTACTAAACATCCGCTCAGAAATTAAAAAAAAAATAAAAAAGTAAATGAAAGCTTAGAAATACTTTTTGCGCTACATATTCCGTAAACACAATCGAAAGTTGAACACACTAAAAGCCACATAGGTAGTTATACATATATTTGTTTAAAGTATGGGGAGGGGGGATTTTTGAAATTGTACAGTTAGGGCCAGGCAAATAACTTTATTTACAAGACTCTGCTTGTATCATTCCCCACAAACATTTTCACTTAATGTTAAAAAAAATTAATGAGAATAAATGTCACTCAATAAACTATCAAGGGGAGGAAACTTGTTTTGCAATGTTATGAACGTGTAAAAATATTATGATTAACTGCCTTAGATTTTTTTTGTGTGACTATTCACAACCATGTGACCTAATTTATCAGAAAAGAAAGAATTGTCATCTTGTTTTATGGTTTTGTATACTGTGTGTACCCCCCCCCCCCCACACACAAAACAAAAAAAAACACAAATCAAACAAACCATCGCATGTAACGAGCGACTAAACGATTGCAAAGTTACACGTACTGTACACATAATATCTGACATACATTGGTGAGGCATACGTTTGCAAAATGAAGTGTCACCATTAATTAACGGTCATTTACGTGGTCATGGGAGAGGGGGGGAACTGTTTCTTCCCAGGTTAGGGGTGTTGCTTTGATTATCAGTCAATCCGAGAGTGGAAGGTGTCCGTTTGGGTATTTAAGGACCTGTCAAATACGAACAGCCCCTATGTGTCTCGAACATCTACTCTATCCATCCCGCGTTACAAACAAAAAATTTACAAATAATTTTTAATGATACAAAATAGCCCCCCCCCCTTTCCCTTCTTCCAAAATATCTCTACCCCCCACACCCCAACTTTCGCCCCCACCCCCGGTGTGCCCCCCCACCCCCCGATGTTCAAAAGCTACTCACTCTCAAACCAAACCGACAGGTTGAACCCAGCCATGGCGATGCTGTCGTCAGACGAGAACATCACGGCGAGCGACGTGAACTCGGCACGCACGTCCATCGGCCTCCGGTCACACCCGCAGAGGTCAGTCTTGTTGGACAGGTTGATGATGATGGAGACCCTGTCGTACGGACACCCGTGGCCCTTTCCTTTCTCCACGCAGAATGTCTGGAAGCTGAAAGATGATTGCCCGAGGGGGGCGGGGTTGTGGGGGTAAGAGAGTTGTGTGAGTGATATTAGCAAGTAAAAAGTATACCTCGTCCAACAGACCTTAGAAAGAAGATTTTTTTTTTTAAAATCCAACCCACCACAGTTACGTGTTGTGTGTATAACACCAATCAAATCATTGCCCCAGTGCCTGTCGCATAGTGGAGAGGAGGCGCGGGGGGGGGGGGGTGTCGCCCGTTGTCCAGGGATTTTCCAGTGTCCCAAGTTTCACTGGCTGGCGGCGGTCCTGGCTGCGATGCTGTGTAACGCCAACGGAAAGTAGGTTCAGCCAAGTCAAATACATCATTACATGTAAGTTTAGCCAAGTCAAATACATCATTACATGTAAGTTTAGCCAAGTCAAATACATCATTACATGTAAGTTTAGCCAAGTCAAATACATCATTACATGTAAGTTTAGCCAAGTCAAATACATCATTACATGTAAGTTTAGCCAAGCCAAATACATCATTACATGTAAGTTTAGCCAAGTCAAATACATCATTACATGTAAGTTTAGCCAAGTCAAATACATCATTACATGTAAGTTTAGCCAAGTCAAATACATCATTACATGTAAGTTTAGCCAAGTCAAATACATCATTACATGTAAGTTTCGCCAAATCAAATACATCTGATAATTGATTCGTTTTAAATCACCAATATCAGCAATGCAGGGACCACAGGCAAACCATTTTGTTGGGGACTTCCCCTACGACCACCTTTCAAATGAAATGTACGCAATGGGGGCCCATTATACTCGTAAGTATAGACATTCGTCTGAGGGCCCTTGGCAAAGTAACCTGAGGGTACAATTGACATACTACACTTTGGGCCATAGGGTTAGTTATATTCGGGGCCCTGAGCAAACCAATTTCAAGGCCTCTGCTTGTATATATGGGCCCCTAATAATCCATCTCAAACCGTTAAGTAAAATTAGGGGGGAACACAGGGGTCCCTTTTAAAAGTGTGCTTGTGTGTGTAAAGGAGTAGACAGTCTCTGCTCGCATGGCCCTTCAATTAAGTGATGCTGGTGGGCTCATGCCTTGACACGTCCCTGATATAATAAAACAGCCCTTACCTCAGCCTGACCACATCCCCAAGCGGCGCTGTGAAGTTCCACACACACGAGGCACGTCTGGGGTACGCCGCCGGGAAGTCTGGGCTCGTGATGGTGCCGTTGTGTACTATATTCACTTGTCCACAACTGTCTGAGGTAAGAGAAAAAAAAATGAAGTTTCCCCTTACAGAGCCTCAAGAGAATCATATGGAGGCGGGACGGATGATGTTAAATTTCATCAGCTTTTCCGTTTTAGGACCTCTGATAGTCTATATCAGTGGTCCCCGACCCTCGGGCCACGGACCGGTACCGGTACCGGTACCGGTCCGTGGAACGAATGTTACTGGGCCGCCCAAAAAACATTAAATTATTTCATTTTTATTTATTTATCTCGTGATTTGTGCGACTTTACATGGACGAGAAATAATCAACGCCCCCCCCCCAACCCTTTCCATTGGGCCGAGGTGAAATTATCAAACGCTGACCGGACCGTGACGAGAAAAAATTTGGAGACCACTGGTCTATAACACCTGGTCACAAAATTCTCAACAAGTGCCAAGTCATTTTTATTACATATTAATGATATCACTTTGCCCGATAGATACAGCGGGCGTAATTACGGAATGATGGAGGTGTGCGGTCCGCCCCGGGGGGGGGGGGGATAAACGCATACATTTTCAAAACGTAAAGGGAAAAATGGGGCGACATTTCTGGAATCCACTGAGGTGCCACTAAGCCTGGTTACGCCCACTGAGCCTTTGACACTGAACCTTTGACACTTGACCTTTTTGGTTGCACCTCTTGGCGTTGGCTCAGGTTCTGCGGCGATTGTCCCAGCTGAAAAATTATTTGGGGGGACCACAACATAAGTAGATGGTCTTCGTGTCTATATGTATATGTCTCTCGATGCATATGTCACTCAATGTATCTGTCACTCATATATATATATATATATATATATATATATGTAGGTACAGCATCGTAGCCAAGGGGGGAGGCACAGGGAGGCCGTGCCCCCCCCCGCTAGGTGTGGAGTGCCCCCCCCCCGCTTAAAAAGAAGTAAAAGAGGGAAAAATAAAGAAAAAGTAACTAAAATGAGAAGGTGCCCCCTTGCTGGGTATTGGTGCCCCCCTGCTTACTTTGACCTGGCTACAGCCTGGGTAGGTAGGTACATAGATAGATAGATTAGATAGATAGATTAGATAGATAGATTAGATAGATAGATTAGATAGATAGATTAGATAGATAGATTAGATAGATAGATTAGATAGATAGATTAGATAGATAGATTAGATAGATAGATTAGATAGATATAGATAGATAGATTAGATAGATAGATTAGATAGATAGATTAGATAGATTAGATAGATTAGATAGATTAGATAGATTAGATAGATTAGATAGATTAGATAGATAGATAGATATATTAGATAGATAAATAGATAGATTAGATAGATAGATTAGATAGATAGATTAGATAGATAGATTAGATAGATAGATTAGATAGATAGATTAGATAGATAGATAGATTAGATAGATTAGATAGATTAGATAGATTAGATAGATAGATAAATTAGATAGATAGATTAGATAGATAGATTAGATAGATAGATTAGATAGATAGATAGATTAGATAGATAGATAGATAGATTAGATAGATAGATAGATAGATAGATAGATAGATAGATAGATAGATTAGATAGATAGATTAGATAGATAGATTAGATAGATAGATTAGATAGATAGATTAGATAGATAGATTAGATAAATAGATAGATAGATAGATAGATAGATAAATTAGATAGATAGATTACATAGATTAGATAGATTAGATAGATAGATTAGATAGATGGATTAGATAGATAGATAGATTAGACAGATAGATTAGATAGATATAGACTGTATAACAAAATTACCAGTTTTGATCGGAGAGAGCATGAAATTGACAACAGCCAAACAGTACAGAGTTCGAAACATTTGTTATCAGCAGCTGGATTCAATTAGTTTTTCTCAAATTCTAAGCTCATTTTTGTAAACTATTTTGTGGAATTAGTTCTTCGAATTTCGTTGCTGTATCGGATACTCGGCTTAACAAACGCCAATTTTTTTTTTTACAAAATGTATCGATTTCAATTTTTTTTTCTAGCCTTGGGTGAAAAAAAAAATAATTGACTCGGTAAACGAACGTATATTTCGCTTTACAAACACATGTATACTCAACTACCCAGTACCAAACCAGTGTCTGGTGGTGGTGCATTCAACAGCCATCGTATTTTTAGGGCCATTTTTTTTAATAATTAGCAAATTATATTATTATAGTTATCTTTTCTTATGTCAATATAAACATTGGAAGTGTGTAGGTGACAGATGGAATGTGCAGTGTCGCACTGACGGGAATTTCCTGCGGAGACACAAATAAATATAAACATTGTATCGCTTTTAGGTGCGCACGGAGACAAAAAATAACATCTAGTCTACATTACTACATTGGTAATGGGACAAAAATAGAGAAAAAAAAAACAAAATCCACTAAATCAATAAACATTCGATGTTTCGTAGGGTTGGTCCTAGCCTGTTGGTTGTCAAATTGTGATCCTATTAAATATATCTATACAATAAAAGACGCTTTCTTTAATTTGTTGGACTTTTTGACATCATCTTTTTTTTCTGGGGAAGTAACTCCGGGGATCAATGTAAGGTTAATAATGACGGTTAAATCCCTTTTATCTCAATTGCATTTTTTTTAAATAATGAGCTTCAGGGGCGAATATGGTGGATCTGAGAACCCCCCCCCCCTCCCCCTTGCAGAGAAATGTCGGTGTGGATGTTGCATAGGTTGAAAGTAAACCATAGTGAAGTTTTCTTGTTATAGCTAGCTGCATATGATTTAATTAGCTAGCTGCACATGATTTATTTAGCTAGCCGCGCATGATTTAATTAGCTAGCTGCACATGATTTAATTAGCTAGCCGCACATGATTTATTTAGCTAGCTGCACATGATTTAATTAGCTAGCTGCACATGATTTAATTAGCTAGCCGCACATGATTTATTTAGCTAGCTGCACATGATTTAATTAGCTAGCTGCACATGATTTAATTAGCTAGCTGCACATGATTTATTTAGCTAGCTGCACATGATTTATTTAGCTAGCTGCACATGATTTAATTAGCTAGCTGCACATGCTTTATTTAGCTAGCTGCACATGATTTATTTAGCTAGCTGCACATGATTTAATTAGCTAGCTGCACATGATTTAATTAGCTAGCTGCACATGATTTATTTAGCTAGCTGCACATGATTTAATTAGCTAGCTGCACATGATTTATTTAGCTAGCTGCACATGATTTATTTAGCTAGCTGCACATGATTTAATTAGCTAGCTGCACATGATTTAATTAGCTAGCTGCACATGATTTATTTAGCTAGCTGCACATGATTTAATTAGCTAGCTGCACATGATTTAATTAGCTAGCTGCACATGATTTAATTAGCTAGCCGCGCATGATTTAATTAGCTAGCTGCGCCTGATTTGCATAGCTAGCTGTGCATGTTTTAGATGCTGCACATGGTTTGCATGGTATAAGGTTTCTCCCGGTAGATTCTTTGTGCTTAATATAACTCCTGTCAACTGATAACTTTGCATTCATTCGTACCGACATCGAATTTCAGGCCACTCTCTGACCACTATCTAACCACTTTCTGACCACTTTTTTTGCCTAGAATGGACAGTGGTTTCACTAATGGACTAGAGAGGCTAGTGATAGAGGCTCAAGGTGCTGACCGCTACTGGTAGTATTTTCAAATGGGTTGGTGCTATCAGAGTCGTTCTTAAGTATTCGTATGCCTTAGGCGGAGATGTTTGGGGGGCCCCATGCTAATTTGTCAGTCAGGGCCCTATGCTAATTTGTCAGTCAGGGCCCTATGCTAATTTGTCAGTCAGGGCCCTATGCTAATGTATCATTCAGGGCCCTATGCTAATTTGTCAGTCAGGGCCCTATGCTAATTTGTCAGTCAGGGCCCTATGTTAATTTTTCAGTCAGGGCCCTACGCTAATTTGTCGGTCAGGGCCCTATGCTAATTTGTCAGTCAGGGCCCTATGCTAATGTATCAGTCAGGGCCCTATGCTAATAATGTCAGTCATTGCCCTGTGCTAATTTGTCAGTCAGGGCCCTATGCTAATTTGTCAGTCAGGGCCCTATGCTAATTTGTCAGTCAGGGCCCTATGTTAATGTATCAGTCAGGGCCCTATGCTAATATGTCAGTCAGGGCCCTGTGCTAATGTATCAGTCAGGGCCCAATGATAATTTGTCAGTCAGGGCCCTGTGCTAAAGTATCAGTCAGGGCCCTATGCTAATGTATCAGTCAGGGCCCTATGCTAATGTATCAGTCAGGGCCCTATGCTAATGTATCAGTCAGGGCCCTATGCTAATGTATCTGCTGAGGACCCTTTGCTACTGTATCTTTTGGGGGGGGTCTTTTGCTAGTGTATCTGTCTGGGCCACATTGGAATAATATTTAATGGTAATTAATGACAGAGTTGTTTATGTGAAGTTGGAGGTCTAGGCAGTTGACAGTTGACCTATCTATGAGACAGGATCTGATGTCACTGTGACCCGAATAAGTACTACAAAAACATGTTTTATCTACAAGGTGACATAAAAATTGTTGATTGTCCCGTGCATCCAAGTTGTACACATTTATGACACACGTAAGTGTTACTAGGGCAAGACGTCTAGTGTGTGATTGAAACACGCACACAAAATCATATATAATATCACACACACACACACAGATTGTCATGTCACCCTCGGAAGAGAGAAGAGAAAGGGAGAGGTAAGAGAGAGAGAGAGAGAGAGAGAGAGAGAGAGAGAGAGAGAGAGAGAGAGAAAGAGAAAGAGAAAGAGAAGAAGAGAAGAGAGAGAGAGAAGAGTGAGTGAGTGAGAATGAGAGAGAGAGAGAGTGAATGAGAGAGAGTGAGTGAATGAGAGAGGGAGACACACACACACAGCGAGAGACACAGAGAGTGAGTGAGAGAGAGAGGGAAAGAGAAGAGAGAGCAAGAGAGAGAGAGAGAGAGAGAGAGAGAGAGACTTTCGTGTTTTAGTTTATTTTTATTTCGCACGGTTTTAATTTCTACAACGTTGGGTGGGGGGGGGGAGGTGGAGAGGGGGGGCAGTTTATTTTTTACATTTTGTAACAACATAAACACCTTCAATGAACTTCTGGTCTATATTTTACAAGTAGATATAAAAAACAAGCAATTAATCCTGTTCCATTCTGGACACAGGACGTGTTAGCGCATTTGCGTGTAATGTATCAGTGCGTTTGTTAGCTTTCAGTAAATATTTGTAAATGTTTATAAATTCAATTGTGTGATGCATATATCTGTAAAAAAAACAAGCAATTAAGCCTGTTTCATTCTGGACACAGGACGTGTTAGCGCATTTTCATGTTATGTATCAGTACGTATGCTATCTTTCAGTAAATATTTGTAAGTTTTGGACATGTTTATAAATTCAATTGTGTTATGCATATATCTGTAAAAAAAAATTATAAAGACGTTTCTTTATATTTGAAAAAAAATTATTTTCTCTTAAATCTAACTACAAGTGGATTGCGGTTACTGTAATAGGACTCATAATTGAACACATTCGAAATTATAGTCATTTAATCCTCCGAAAACTCCGTCAATTGTTGCATAGTTCTGATACTTTCAATTAAACTCAGAACACAAGCTTACTATTTCATTTGATGAGTTTCTTAATAAATCTTGGTGAAACTACGTGCTGCAGTATTTCGCACCAAATGAATGGGTTATTGAACGTACAAGGTGTATATATAATATATAAGCCCCTTAGGAGCCCTGAAGCCCGGCCCTCAGAGGTCCTATCGCGAAATGAACTTTTGATGTACACATGGCAGGCCAAGACCTACAAAATGATATATACATCATGGGTCTAGGACTTATTGTTGCTGAGATATAGCGCTCCTTTATTAATATAGCTTATATAGTAAAAAACGGTACTAAGCCCCCTTTTACGGCCCTGAGAGGTCAGATCGCGAAATGGAAAAAAGTCATTTCTTGACAGGCCAAGACCTACAAAATGATATATACATCATGGGTCTAGGACTTATGGTTGTTGAGATCTAGGGTGTACACGGACAGACGGACAGACAAAACGGGGACAATAGAGCATTTTTTTTCGAAAATGCTCTAAAAATTATAAAGACGTTTCTTTATATTTGAAAAAAAATTATTGTCTCTTAAATCTAACTACAAGTGGATTGCGGTTACTGAAATAGGACTCATAATTGAACACATTCGAAATTATAGTCATTTAATCCTCCGAAAACTCCGTCAATTGTTGCATAGTTCTGATACTTTCAATTAAACTCAGAACACAAGCTTACTATTTCATTTGATGAGTTTCTTAATAAATCTTGGTGAAACTACGTGCTGCAGTATTTCGCACCAAATGAATGGGTTATTGAACGTACAAGGTGTATATATAATATATAAGCCCCTTAGGAGCCCTGAAGCCCGGCCCTCAGAGGTCCTATCGCGAAATGAACTTTTGATGTACACATGGCAGGCCAAGACCTACAAAATGATATATACATCATGGGTCTAGGACTTATTGTTGCTGAGATATAGCGCTCCTTTATTAATATAGCTTATATAGTAAAAAACGGTACTAAGCCCCCTTTTACGGCCCTGAGAGGTCAGATCGCGAAATGGAAAAAAGTCATTTCTTGACAGGCCAAGACCTACAAAATGATATATACATCATGGGTCTAGGACTTATGGTTGTTGAGATCTAGGGTGTACACGGACAGACGGACAGACAAAACGGGGACAATAGAGCATTTTTTTTCGAAAATGCTCTAAAAATTATAAAGACGTTTCTTTATATTTGAAAAAAAATTATTGTCTCTTAAATCTAACTACAAGTGGATTGCGGTTACTGAAATAGGACTCATAATTGAACACATTCGAAATTATAGTCATTTAATCCTCCGAAAACTCCGTCAATTGTTGCATAGTTCTGATACTTTCAATTAAACTCAGAACACAAGCTTACTATTTCATTTGATGAGTTTCTTAATAAATCTTGGTGAAACTACGTGCTGCAGTATTTCGCACCAAATGAATGGGTTATTGAACGTACAAGGTGTATATATAATATATAAGCCCCTTAGGAGCCCTGAAGCCCGGCCCTCAGAGGTCCTATCGCGAAATGAACTTTTGATGTACACATGGCAGGCCAAGACCTACAAAATGATATATACATCATGGGTCTAGGACTTATTGTTGCTGAGATATAGCGCTCCTTTATTAATATAGCTTATATAGTAAAAAACGGTACTAAGCCCCCTTTTACGGCCCTGAGAGGTCAGATCGCGAAATGGAAAAAAGTCATTTCTTGACAGGCCAAGACCTACAAAATGATATATACATCATGGGTCTAGGACTTATGGTTGTTGAGATCTAGGGTGTACACGGACAGACGGACAGACAAAACGGGGACAATAGAGCATTTTTTTTCGAAAATGCTCTAAAAATTATAAAGACGTTTCTTTATATTTGAAAAAAAATTATTGTCTCTTAAATCTAACTACAAGTGGATTGCGGTTACTGAAATAGGACTCATAATTGAACACATTCGAAATTATAGTCATTTAATCCTCCGAAAACTCCGTCAATTGTTGCATAGTTCTGATACTTTCAATTAAACTCAGAACACAAGCTTACTATTTCATTTGATGAGTTTCTTAATAAATCTTGGTGAAACTACGTGCTGCAGTATTTCGCACCAAATGAATGGGTTATTGAACGTACAAGGTGTATATATAATATATAAGCCCCTTAGGAGCCCTGAAGCCCGGCCCTCAGAGGTCCTATCGCGAAATGAACTTTTGATGTACACATGGCAGGCCAAGACCTACAAAATGATATATACATCATGGGTCTAGGACTTATAGTTGCTGAGATATAGGCGCTCCTTTATTAATATAGCTTATATAGTAAAAAAAACGGTACTAAGCCCCCTTTTACGGCCCTGAGAGGTCAGATCGCGAAATGGAAAAAAGTCATTTCTTGGCAGGCCAAGACCTACAAAATGATATATACATCATGGGTCTAGGACTTATGGTTGTTGAGATCTAGGGTGATGACGGACAGACAGACAGACAGAACGGGGACAATAGAGCATCTAAAAAGAAAGAAAAAAAAATGTAAATTTGAACAAGAGCAATGTTTATTGCTGTCAATTACATCTGAATGTTTGTGTTAGGGTATTGTTAGGAGAGCATGATCAACGCCCCTAGGGTGAGTTGGCAACTGGGTCAAGGCAGTGAGTCTTAAAGGGGGGGGGGGGACTGCGATGGGAGATAACCGTGTTACCTAGCAAGTAACAAAAATTGTAAAAAGTTTGCTCAAGTGCAATGTAGATGAGGAAAAAAACCGAAACAATGCACCTAATTTGTTTTTCTCTGACATGACATTTTTTTTTTCAGTCAATCTTTTCCTGTCACCAAATAATCTCATTTCAAGTGGCTTGCTTACGTATTTTGTTTATGTACCTGTTTTCATATTTATTAGAAAATGGAGAGTTTACATCCGTGTGATGGGTTAAATCTTACGCTTCGTTTTTTAGCGAATATTTGGATTGTCGTCCAGTCTATTTCGTTACATACGATTATATGGTAAACTTTTTTAAAAGAATATGTCCGTGAAGACGGAGGCCTGGTTGTAAGATGGTAGAGGACGGGTTGTGGGGTAGAAACCAGGGCTGGCCTAAGGCCGATTTGACCGATTGCTCCAAATTGGGCCTCCCCCGCTCCTGGCAGGGGCCCCGCATATTATATTTATATCACTATCAGCCATGGCTCTTTTCACAGGCTTTTAAAGATTAGAAGAAGGGTAAAAATTGGGCCCCGCGATTCTTCAGGCCGGCCCTGGTATGAACCATGCCACAAAGTTTCTAATCAGGCCCTCTTTCACATCTTAAAACCGGCCCTTTCTTTGTAAAGGTCATTAAAGACTTTGAAAAACGGTCCTGGTTTCTCTTCACTATTTAGTCATCTTTGTGACGTAGAGCACAATAGTACAATAATATCTGCGTGCTGTGATACTCCACAGTGTGCATGACACATGGACCACCGATGGATGTGGACCACCAATTGATGTGGGCCACCGATTGATGTGGGCCGCCGATTGATGTGGGCCACCGATTGATATGGGCCACCGATTGATGTGAGCCACCGATTGATGTGGGCCACCGATTGATGTGGGCCACCGATTGATGTGGGCCACCGATTGATGTGGGCCACCGATTGATGTGGGCCATAGATTGATGTGGACCACCGATTGTTGTGGATCACCGATTGATGTGGGCCATCGATTGATACGGGCCACCGATTGATGTGGACCACCGATTGATAACGATGATGGCCTAGACACATTAGGCCGGCACTAATCCCATCGGACCCCCATCGGGAGCCGCCCAGAAGTGGGCCCCGCTCTGCTGTAATTTACTCTCTATTACATGCAGAGGTAATTCACAAAGAGATGAATTCTACACTTCATCAGCCCCTATGGCAGTGGTGGCGGACCTAAGGCACGCGTGCCACGGTCGGCACTCGGCTCGCAGAGCCTCATCGGTCGGCACGCGACTAGAACATCACTTCCTTTAATTTCAATTGGAGTGGAGTGTTGGCATTTTGCTATAAATAACTTTTTTTTTTGGTTGAATTTTGTGCGCGCCCCCCCCCCCCCCCCAAAAAAAAAGGTTCGCTACCACTTCCCTAAGGGCTACTAAGTAAAGTGAACTTTACTGATGCAGTTAATAACAATGCATGCAATCACCACCGCAGCTCGAGTGTTTGTATTCTGGCATCCATGTTTCTTTACCGCCGGCCTTGCGCACGTACTCACACACACATACACACACACACACACATTTTTTTTTGTCAATCGCATTAAAAACAAAATTATGACGAATGTAACTGACTCACGACGTCTCACACCGACTCACTAACAAGTCTCGTTCGCGCTGTAGGTATTCCAACGGTTCTCAGTTATTTATTTTTTATGTTTGCGATTGTACCCTAAAGGGTGCGAAAGTGTGTCCGCCGGTACCACTCTCACGTAAGTTCTTCACATTCTTGGCTGTTTTAAACGAAAAATTATATGTCGCGGCTACAAGCGTTCCCGTACCTCTTGGGGTACGCTTACCCAGGCACGCCGAGAGGGGGGCAGTGGGGGGGTCATTGCCAGGGGGCCCGCATCTGAAAGGGGGCCCGGCCGCCCCGACCATGTCAATTTTTTCACGACTTTTTGTTTATTAAGGGGCCCGCAATGATGTCCTGCCCTGGGGGCCCGTGTTGGCTCTCGGCGCCACTGCGCTTACCACCGATTAAGAACCGCGGAGGGGCATTCTATAAATACACCGTATTGACAAAAGAGAAATCTGCGGTCTTTTTATTTAAAAAAACGGAAAATCGATTAATTATGAAATGAGGCCAATGGATGTGTTTTATTAATCTTATTCAGCCACCCTACCGACTACCCTACCCCGCCCCCTTCCTCCCCATCAGCAGGTAAGTATTATGTAAGAGTCATCGTGAAATTATTACCTTTGACCCCAACCTGTCCCGTTGACTGTAAACAAGCGAAACAACATACAAAGAGTTCACAGACGATGTTTTACGTGGCCTGTGATATAGATAAGTGCTCTGTGTGTGCCTCGCGTGTTTGTTGTCGATGTTTGAACTTGACAAACTCTCGTCCAGGATGCTGGTTGCAGTGTTGCCAATTTAGCATTTTTAATGCCAGATTTAGCATTTTTTTGTGCGATCTAGCATCAAAAATTTTGATCTAGCATTTAGCAGGAAATCTAGCATTAAAACGAAATAAGTTAGCAGTTTTTTTTGGTCCATGAATAAGAAATATTGACAAAACATATATTTTTAACAGTGAGATCCAAACATTCCATTTATCTCAGACTTGGCCCAACTATCCCAACTATTTGCTATAAATCACTAGACTATCTAGGAGGCGGTGTACTAATCGTCTAAAACTAATGGTTGAGTTAGAGTTTTTCTTTATACAACATTGTCTTGTGACAAGCTACCCACAACTTTCTCAGGGGATTAAGTTACCTAGTGCGGTCGTTTACGGTTACGCCCCCTACAAGCATACCTGTGTTGGTCAGTGTCACACTATTGTTTAGTCTAAACGGAATGTGCCCAGATCTAACCCATCCAAATCTGAGTGCTCGTTGGTTAGCTGCAAGAAATATTAATTTTATGCCTTATGCCTACAGCCCCGTAGCGTGAAAATTCTACAGCAGGGGACAGGCAATAGCAGTGGGGGGGGGGGAGACAAAACGCAGGGGAGGCAGGTCCCCCTGTCCCCCCCCTCGCACGCTACGGGCCTGTATGCCTACCAGTACGGTGTGCTGGACAGTGCCATACTATTGTTCAGTACTGTAAATGGAATGTGTCCCGATCTGACCCATCTAACCCTGTCAGCTACGGAGACAACAAGTGATGGTTTATGTCAGCTATTATTGTTGTGTGAAAAAAAAAACCTCTAAAATTTAGACGTTTTTTTCCATCATTACAAATTTTACATCAAAGTCTGGTTATATGGTAGGTGTTTATATAGTTTGTTCCCCTTTAACTTGCTCAATATTGAGTTTGTTGCCAATTTAGCCTTTTTATATTTGGAGCAGTTATACAGCGGTATGAAAACTTCAGGAGCCATCGGTCAAATTCGATCCAAGGCTGGCCCTGCATGACTTGGTTACGTTATTGAAATTAAACAAAACAACATCAACTCAGGCCCGTAGTGTGCGGGGGAGGGCAAGGTGGGCCGGGCCCCCTGCGTTTTATCTGCCCCCCTCTGCTTATTTGTTCTACTTGGTCAAATATATTACCTGCCCCCCCCCGCTTTGCAATTGCCTGACCCCTGCTGTAGAATGCCTGGGCCCTGCTGTAGAATGCCTGGGCCCTGCTGTAGAATGCCTGGGCCCTGCTGTAGAATCTTCACGCTAAGGGGCTGCATCAACTGTAGCCAATCTGTAAGTTTGAAACATGTTTTTGGTCAAGTACCACGTGACCCAGTGCCAGATTTACAGGTAGGCCGGCTAGGACGATGCCTAGCCTCGCCCCCCCCCGCGCGAAATAAGGGGGCACCAAAATGTTGAGTTGTAAAAAAAAAATAAACAGAGGCGAAACTGGGGGGCGGGAAGGGTCCAAATTGGAATTTCCCCCCGCCCCACGGGCCCCAGCTTGTGGGGCACTGAAAATTAAAAGAAAATAAAAACTTAGCAATATTTATTATTTTTCAAAATGGGGCCTCAAATTTTTGTTTGGCCTAGGGCCTCTTAAATTGTCGATCCGGCTTTGACCACGACCCTTTTCTAAATCATTGCAAGCCGGTTATTTGAAGGCTTATTGTAACTAGTCACAAAGATGAATTTCCAGTATGATGGTTAATTGCAAACCGGTTATTTGAAAGATAATTGTAACTAGTCGCAAAACTAAATTAGATCAAGTAATAGCTCTAATTCCGACGTCCATGGAACGGCAAAAAAATTATGGAAATACCCAACAACTAATCTGTTTACATAAACAATTACGGAGAGATAACCTTTGACCCGATGTCGTAACCGCAGATAATTTAAGATTTCTTTTTTTTTGTGTGCAAATGAAGTAAAATTCCAGTTATCACCCTTGGCTTCTCTCTCTCTCTCTCTCTCACACACACACACACACAATCCGAATGACGTCATCACTGCCTGAGGTTAGCGACACTGTGGTTGTTTTATTCAGATAATTATTTTGACATATAAATTTAAATAAATATTTTTTTAAAAAAAAAGGCTAAATAAAGACTCCTTATTTTAATAAGCTGTCACCTTTTTCACCCTTCTCACCCCCCACCCCCCCTTTCCTTTCCATCCACGGAACACTGCACACACACACACACACACACACACACATGGACGCCACAAGAGAAGGGTTTGCAAAACTTTAATAAGTGAAATGTAGGAATGGGGAGGACGGGGGAGGGGTGTCAAGATTAACTTGCTGCAGCCCTGCTGCATCTTAAAATCAACGTGGACGAATACGAAAATTAAACCAAGGAGGAGGTGGTGGTGGTGATGGTGGGGGGGGGGTATACAAGTAAATAAAGAACAATAGTACATACTTTTTTATTCATGCGTAAAAATTTGACCTCACGTAGTTGAAAGTAAACACAAAGCCTATAGTCCCATTCGCCAAATACTAAACAGGAGTAGAATCAAACGGCACATATTCCTATAAGCTCCCCATATTCCCATAAGCTCCAGCAGATTCCCATAAGCTCCTGCATATTCCCATAAGCTCCGACATATTCCCATAAGCTCCTACTTATTTCCGTAAGCTCCCAGATATTCAGATATTCCCATAAGCTCCTACATATTCTCATAAGCTCCCAGATATTCCTATGAGCTCTCAGATATTCCAATAAGCTCCTACATATTCCCATAAGCTCCTAATAATCCCATAAGCTCCTTTATATTCCCATAAGCTCCCACATATTCCCATAAGCTCCCACATATTTCCATAAGCTCCTTATATTCTCATAAGCTCCTACATATTCCCATAAGCTCCTACATATTCCCATATGCTCCCAAATATTCCTATTATCTCTCTCTCACTTTCTCCTTATTTCGCTCTCTCACTCTTTCTCTCTCTCTCTCTCTCTCTCTCTCTCTCTCTCTTCCTCTCTCTCTCTCTCTGTCTCTCTGTATATATATATATATATATATATATATATATATATATATATATATGTATCACATATTCCCATAAGTTCCCGCATATTCCCAAAAGCTACTACATATTTTCATTAGCTCCCACGTATTCCCATAAGCTCTTAATATTCCCATAAGCTCCTACATATTCTCATAAGCTCCCAGATATTCCCATAAGCTCCCAGATATTCCTATAAGCTCCTACATATTCCCATAAGCTCCATCATATTCCCATAAGCTCTCAGATATTCCCATAAGCTCCCAGATATTCCCATAAGCTCCTACATATTCCCATAAGCTCTTAATATTCCCATAAGCTCCTTCCTATTCCCATAAGCTCCCACATATTCCCATAAGCTCCCACATAATCCCATAAGCTCCTAATATTCACATAAGCTCCCATATATTCCCATAAGCTCCTAATATTCTCATAAGCTCTTACATATTCCCATGAGCTTCTTATATCCCCATAAGCTCTTACATATTCCCATAAGCTCCTACATATTTTCATAAGATCCCACGTATTCTCATAAGCTCTTAATATTTCCATAAGCTCCTATTCCCAGATATTCCCATAAGCTCCCACATATTCCCATAAGCTCTTTCATATTCTCATAAGCTCCCAGATATTCCCATAAGCTCCTACATATTCCCATAAGCTCCTAATATTCCCAAAAGCTCCTTTATATTCCCATAAGCTCCTACATATTTCCATAAGCTCCCAAATATTCTCATTTTCTCTCTCCCTTTTTCCTTATTTCGCTCCTTATTTCGCTCTCTCTCCTTCTCTGTCTCTCTCTGTTTCTCTCTCTCTATGTATATATATATATATATATATATCAAATATTCCCATAAGCTTCTACATATTCCCATAATCTCCCAAAAATTCCTATTTGCTCCCATATATTCCCATAAGCTCATAATATTCCCATAAGCTCCTACATATTTCCATAAGCTCCCAAATATTCTCATTTTCTCTCTCCCTTTCTCCTTATTTCGCTCTCTCTCTCCTTCTCTGTCTCTCTCTGTTTCTCTCTCTCTCTCTCTATGTATATATATATATATCAAATATTCCCATAAGCTTCTACATATTCCCATAATCTCCCAAAAATTCCTATTTGCTCCCATATATTCCCATAAGCTCATAATATTCCCATAAGCTCCTACATATTCCCATAAGCTCCCACATATTCCCATAAGCTCCTACATATTCCCATAAGCTCCTACATATTCCCATAAAATCGTAAATATTCCCATAGGCTCCTACATATTTTCATAAGCTCCTACATGTATTCGTATAAGCTCCCACATATTCCCATAAGCTCCTAATATTCCCATAAACTCCTAATATTCCCATAAGCTCTTTCATATTTCCATAAGCTCCTACATATTCCCATAAGCTTCCACATATTTACATAAGATCCCACATATTCACATAAACTCCTATAAATTCCCATAAGCTCCTAATATTCCCAAAAGCTCCTACATATTCCCCAAGCTCCTAATATTCCCAAAAAGCTCCTAATATTCCCATAAGCTCCTACATATTCCCATAAGCTTCTTCATATTATTTTAAGCTCCCACATATTCCCATAAGATCCCACATATTCCCATAAGCTCCCAAATGTTCCCATATGCTCTTAATATTCCCATAAGCTCCTACATATTCCCATAATCTTCTACATATTATTTTAAGCTCCCACATATTCCAATAAGCTCCTACATATTCCCATAAGCTCCCACATATTCCCATAAGCTCCTATTCCTACTGTGCGTGTGTGTGTGTGGGGGGGTGGCTTTATAGAGGATGAATAATCCTCTTCACTTTCCGTCCACTTTTAGGATGATTGAAAGAAGAGACCTTTGCCCTCTCGACAGACAGACAAGCCCCCCTCTTCCCCCCCCCCCTCCACAACCAACAAACCCACCAATACTTATTAATAGAAATAATTAAACAAAGTGGACTTGAATACTATCAAGCTAATTTATTGTGTGCAGTCAGCTTTAGTTACTTTTCTTGACATCAAACTATCCGCATACTTTGGTCATCACAATTTCTACACTCTCTGTCTCTCTCTCGCTCTCTCTCTCTCACACACACACACACACACGGAAATGTTTCAATTAAACGAGTTGAAACTGTGAAACATGTTGCGACCGGACACCTCCACTGATTGTGTGTAAGAGTGCGTGGATTCGGCCTATTAATAACGCAATACGGTAATTCTCAGTTTAAAAAAAAAAATCATCTAAAAAATTTTAAACAATGGTGGGTGGGGAGAGTCAGTAGTGTCACAGATGGTACGTGAAGGGGTATGGGGGGAGGGGGAGGTTGTGGGGGGGCGTAAGGAGGGCCCCCGACAGAAGAATTATTGTCATAGAACGGGCTTCCGTCAGGCATTGGCCGGACGTTCCCTCCTTTCCCTTCCCCCCAACCCCAAGTTGTTGGTGACGCTATAGAGGGTAATTCGGGCTCAGCATCTTCATGGGGCTCATTGGGGGGGGGGGGGGGGGCTTACTGTCATGAGGTTCATGGAATGATCGTCTGGATAATAATCTGTTTATGAAATTGGCGGGTGACCGCTTCCCCCCCCCTCCCTTTCCTATCCCTCCCCCCCCAACCGAAGATCAAAATAATAATAGTCAACTAATTGGCCCTTGACTTAACGCTCTGCCGGTCACAAATGTGTGTGCGTGTGGGTTCAGGGGTGGGTGGGTGGGTGGGAGAGAAGGAATAATGAACCGAGAATATGTAAATGTAGTTACATTGATGCAATAAATCATGGCTGTGTTTTCTTTGTTGGTGTAGCTGTGTGGGGGGGGGGGGGTTGGGGGTGGCTTGCACCGAATTTCTCCTTCCGAAATAAGCGAGGGCCGCAGGCTGAAACAATTTTTAATTTTTTACAATGACATGTGTACTGACGTGTGTACTGTGTTGTATGTGTACTGACGTGTGTACTGTGTTGTATGTGTACTGACGTGTGTACTGTGTTGTATGTGTACTGACATGTGTACTGTGTTGTATGTGTACTGGCGTGTGTACTGTGTTGTATGTGTACTGACGTGTGTACTGACGTGTGTACTGTGTTGTATATGTACTGACATGTGTACTGTATTGTATATGTACTGACATGAAATAGAATTCAAATAATTAATATTGTTGTTGTTTTTTTTTCTAATCTACGGTAATGACCTATGACCTATGTTATCAGTTAATTGGTCATGGAGATGATGAGTCACCTGTGACTGATATTTCTGTGTGCCTTATATCTTTGTAGTTATTAGACCACCACCCTTCAGCATACATTCCGTATTTTTTTTTGTTTTTATTTTTTCTTTCCTTAATATTTATCTAAATCCGGCTGTCTAAGTGGGTGTGTCCATTTAACGTCTAGCTACCTCTCCCCCCCCCCCATCGGGGCTGTCTGTGGCGGACGTGTTTCCTCCCCCCCCTCTTCGCCAGTCCCAGCCCTGGTCACACCGTGTCTTGTCTTCTTGACTGAACGTGTGACAAACGAAATCGATCATAACCCCCCCCCCCTTAACATCAGTTGCTGACTCCCTCTAACTCTCTCTTTCTCACTTTCTCTCTCTCTCTCTCTCTCACACACACACACATACACACACATACACACACATCGTGATGACTTTGTTGGGCTCTCCTGTTGACCTCTGAGCTCTGACCCTCTTTTTTTTATTGTCGCCATCAGTAGCAGTCATATAGATAGATTAGTCCGGTGGAAACCGTGGCGTAGTGAGGAGGGGGCAGGGGGGGGTGACCATCCCCCTGGCGCTACTAGCAAAAGGGCGCCAAATTGTATATTTTACATATAATATTATATGGTTTTCGAATGGGGGTGGGGGAGAGGGGTGCTCTAAAAAGGTATTGTGCCCCGGGCGCGAATTAAGCTTGTCTACGCCACTGGGTGGAAAAACCACTGGGGACAGACTAACGGTTTTTGTTTTTTTTTTTCCAAGGGGGGTTCTCACATGGTCGATGTCAGCACGCCACACCCACTGTGTGCTCACATCGTACTAAATAATGCATATCGTTCGTCTTCCGATACAACGATGAAATTGTTTTGGGGGGTTGTGGGGTTTAGGTTTTGCAAAGGCGGACTTGACAGTTGACAGTGCGCACAAGTAGGCAGCGATAGGGTGTGTGTGTGGGGGGGGAGGGAGTGGCTCTGGTCGATGAGCCCCCCCCCCCCCTAAGTAGAGAGTACTGTAAACGATATACCAGGGGAAGGCAACTACACGACACTGCCTGCGTGATAAAAATATTAGAAACACTGCTTTAAATAATAAAACAAACACACACACACATAAAGTAGAGGCTGCACCGTACTGAGAAAATGTTATTTTTGTTTATACTTTTTTTTTTGGGGGGGGGGGAGGGGTCACTTTGATAAAATTCTATAAGCCTTCTCTTCTCTACCATAGAGCTCCCGTCATCACCCAAATCTCTCTAACCACACACACACCCCCCCCCCCTTCCTTCCCGCCTTTATGTCGTGGGTAGTTTGCTCTCTAGTCGCCACTGATTAATTATTAAATTCTACAAACAATTTTTTTTAAAAGGTAACCACCGGAATAAAGGCGCGTGCGCAGAATAAAATAATGGAGACCTTTATTATAGAGACAGCATACACACACACACACACACACACACACACACAAATAAATAAATAAAATCAGTGTTAAATTGGGGGAGGAGGGGGGTGTCTAAAACCCCCGGGCCCCCCCCCCAGGGTGCTGTTTCGGTACGCCCGGTGCTCCCACCGTTACATCCGCCGCCGGTAACGTGACGGCCATGTTATAGGAGTACTCGTCTCTTCATAGATCGATTGATAATTTTTGTCACACACTTAGCATCATCTCCGCCGTATCGGGGGCAGCATTCATCATGGAGGCACCACGGAGTACGCTGGTAACAAGTCCGTAGCCCGCATGACGACCCCCCCCCCCACATATGGAACAAAACCTCCCAACTGAACCCTTGTAAACTGTAAACGTTTCAGGCGTAAAAGAATAACATTTGCCTAAAGCTCCTGAATCTGTTAAATGTAATATTTCTGTAAGTGGCAGATGCAGACCCCCCCCCTCCTCTACCCCGGGCTGGCAGCAAAGTGTCACCCAGCATGGATGCCCCACCCCCCAACCCGCGCTTTTTTTTTTTTACATCACTGTATTGTCTTAACACTCCGTTAGAAGCGAAGTGTGTAAGAAAATCAAATCACGCGGTTTCAGTGACACAAAGGTTTAGGTTTGGAACAAGTAAAGTCAACGATCAATATATACATGTATATAACTATATAAATATTGATCAATCTTCTATTGTCAGTATTGACCTACATAATATTCAATATTTTTGGCCAGGAAACATGCAGTCCAGATTTAGCATTTTACCCCAACGGTTTTAGCAAGTACGCAGGCATAGGGCGAATGTCCGTTACGGGGCTAGGAAACGGTTATTTTTGTTACAGTAAGGTAGGTAACACACACACACACATACACACACACATACACACACACAAATCAATGTGTGGGGGGGCCCACTCTGGTGCGGGGTCACCCAAGTGGCGGCCACCCCTGAAGTTAATGTGTTGCCCCGTGCGTTCTACCAAACGTGTGGCCATCGATAATAGACACACTGGAGCAGTGTGACATGCTACCACCACCACCACAACAGGTACAACAACAACAACAACAGCAATGACATCAGCGGGCGATATGATAATGTAATGATAATAAAACACACTAGAATGTCGAGGGAGACTGATAGCTTGCACTTGTAAAACTCGACGGGGGAGAAGGGTGGATGGATATATCTTTCGAATGGGGGGGGGTTGGAAAATGGGGGTGGGGGGGGAGTGTTGGACTGGGGAAAGGGGGGGAGCTATATATGTCACAATGACTGACGGGCAATGGTGGGGAAATATTACCAGGCAACAGGTCTAATCAATAACAATAAGGCTGATTGAATGGAAGGCCTTGATTGAGGTGGGCGGTGGGGGGGGGGGGCGCGGGGGTGGTGTCAGGGCTACTACACCAACTACCCCAATCCCGGTGCCTCACTGGGGCAGGGGGGTAGAGAAGTAATTTGATACCTTGTATTCTATATAGCATAGCCTTGCGGCATACGACTCCCCCCCCCGGGGGCATGACACCTTACCCAAGTCTCCGCGTGCTGGATCATAACATCAATGGCCGCCTTTGGGCTGAAATCAGTTCAAGGTTGGTTGGGGGTGGGGTAGGGGGGTGTTGGGGGTTAAGAATATCAAAAGGTGTTAATATTTCGACCTGTACAAACAGTGTTCTTGAAATGGAGACTTTGTTTCATTACGTACCCTAACAGTGACATAACTAAACCCTGCCTCACGCTTCGATTATCAGTTATACTGTTATCGCTATTGTATCGATTAACAACCAAACGGTTTCACAAATCGTTAAAACGCACGTGTTTTTTTTTGTTTTTTTGTTTTTTCTGTTTTACAAATCCCTAAAAGAATGAAATGATTATCTCTTAGATCTTATAAACCTGGAATGTGACGTTTTTAATTATGGCAGAGTCCTTCATTCATCCCTCCATTGCAGATAGTGCAACGGCCATGGCGGCACCACGGGGGATACATAAGTAGGTGACTGGAACTCCCCGGGAAGTCGAACCTGTAACCCACAGGCTGCAGCATGACGTTCCTATTCGCTAACAAAATAAAAGTGCCACCACCCCAGCTAGTGTTTAAGAGTTGTCCGTCTCGTCACAATTACCTCCCCTTTCCCCCTAACCTCGGTGCCGAACCGTTTACCGAACCGTTCAATAAAACATGTTGCGTACTGCACAAACCGCATTTAACCCTACACCCTTTTCCCGAGTTATCTCCCTTCGCCCTACAATGCGTGTGACCCACAATAACAACAACAACAAAAAAAAAACTTGCACAATCGAGTCAGTAGGTCAAACTGTGACTGACTTTATTTTCTCTGTGTGTGTTTGTGTGTGTTTGTTGTTGTGTAAAGACTTACTGCCTGGGTGTCAAAGTGTTTGTTGTTGTCGTTGTTTTTGTTAAGACGTATGTCTGCCTCAGCGGCGTAGTGAGGGGAGGGGGCAAGAGGGGGGGGGTCATCATTCCCCGGGCGCTACTCACAAAGGGTGCGCCAAATGGTATATTTTACATATAAGTTGACATTGTATGGTTTTTGAAAAGGAGGGGGGGGGGGGCTAAAAAGGTATTGTGCCCCGGGCTCGCCACTAGTCGCTACGCTGATCTGTATGCGTCAAGATGTACCATTAAACGCTGTGTTGTGGACCAGGGCTAGATTTACCGCCGGGGATGCCGTGGATATCCACGGCACTGAGACCTGTCATCCCCGGCTCTGCTTTAGCTAATATATCCCTGCCGGGGATGAAACCTTAGACATTTATCCCCGTCTCTGCAGAAAATTTTCTTTCATCCACGGCACTGGTTTTTTTTTTCTTAAATCGAGCACCGTTGTGGACCTCTATATAAGCGATGAACATTATCATGTAAATAAACAAACATAATCGGGTAGATAAATATAATTCT
This sequence comes from Bulinus truncatus, assembly GCA_021962125.1. NCBI lineage: Eukaryota > Metazoa > Mollusca > Gastropoda > Planorbidae > Bulinus > Bulinus truncatus. Next base: position 2,713,212 of record JAGDYQ010000057.1, read on the forward strand.
CTGGTTCACGTTTATCATGCCAGGTCAACCAAGGTCAATCTATGTCACCACATAAGAAGAACTCGCTTGAAAAACAGACATACGTTTATTCAGTCAGACGGACATACATTTAGGGAGACACATATTGATAATTAACAAATAAAAACGGTTATCTAAAAATTATGCTCAGACAGACATTTCTTACTTACTTACTTACTTACTTACTTACTTACTTACCCTCGACAATCATGTGGGAGTATGGGCCACTAACAACACTTCTACAGTGACTTTTATCTCTACACGCAATAGACAGACGTACATATTGACAAATAGACTTCAAGCAGACGTATCTCGACAGACAGGGAGACAGACAGTCAGATTGATAGAATTGATTCAGTAAACGTTTCGCTATTTTTTTTTCCTAATATGTTTTTAAATAATTCACCAATCAGATGAAACCTTACATTTTTCAATGTTTGCTGTTTGAAATTATAAAAAAAAAAAACCGGAAAGAGAAGACATAAAGTTGTGCCGCGATGGAGCTCTCCAGACACGGGAGTAATGGACGATGATCAATCAAGGGGAAATAATTCACGCCTGCGAAGTTTGCGACCAAACCATTTCCTTCTATTGCTTCCATAGATATATATAGGGTTCGAAAATTACGCGTAAGATTGGCGCGCGTAATTTACGCGTAAATTACGCGTAATTTACGCGTAAGTTACGCGTAAGTTACGCCTAAATTACGCGTACCATTAATTCCCAATTACTTGAAAATGTATATTCCTTTTGTTGCTCACGCTCACTGTTTGCTAGTAGGTGTATTTTTAATAATGTTTTCAAAGGTTTTAACTTGTAATTAACCGGTTATACTAATTTGCCCAACGTCCGCATCGGCCACGTATTTCGTCGTGTATTGACTGCATCAGCGGCGGCCATCTTTGGCTGAGTAATACCGTCTAATATGGTCAACGCGGGGCGGGTGCAATGCGCCTCGAAATACGGCCGCCTCGCGTGCCGAACTACGCAAAAGACGGCACACGCGATCGACGCTGGTTAGGGTTCGAAAATTACGCGTAAGATTGGCGCGCGTAATTTACGCCAAAATTACGCGTGTCATTAATGCCCAATTACTTGAAAATTTATATTCCTTTGCTGCTCACGCTCACTGATTGCAAGCAGGTGTATTTTTAATAATGTTTTCAAATGTTTTTACTTGTAATTTACCGGTCATACTAATTTGCCCCGTCGTCCACGTATTGCGTCGTGTACTGACTGCATCAGCGGCGGCCATCTTTGGCTGAGTAATACCGTCTAATACGGTCGACGCGGGACGGGTGCAATGCGGCGCGAAATAGGCCGCCGCGATTGCCGAACTCAGCAAAAGACGGCACACGTGATCGACGCTAGTGGTGCAATCCGCAGCGAAATACAGACGACGTGGGTTCAATACGCAGCGTAATACGGCCGACGCGATCGACGGAAGCACTATACACAGTAAAATGTTTTCTATACGTTTCATGACATTTGGAACATATATTATTATAGATAATGTTTTAAAAAAATTGGGTTTTTCCAGATTACAATTAAAAAATTTCATTTCAGGGAGAAATGTTTTCTATACGTTTCATGACATTTGGAACATATCTAGATAATGTTTAAAAATTATTATTATTATTTTATTGATTTTTGGGTTTTATAACCTCCCCGTTTGGCTTGCGGCCGCTTGCCATACAGCTCATGGCGGCATTGTGTAGAAAATGTTTATGATTTTGTCTTATTTTTAACCAGACTTTGGCTTCCTTAATGAAAATATTTATTTTATTATGTTTACTAAAACGATTAAAACAAACAATATACTGTGCGGTTTACGCTGTTTTACCAAACGAATACTTCCGATTTAGGCTTGTGGCCGGATGTAGATGGTACTCCTAATCACTAAATTAATTAATCGCCGCTGTTAACACAACAAATTGCGATAGAAACAATTAAAAATGGCCGTCAAATATGCATTTTTTAAATTACCGTAATTTACGCGTAATTTTCCAAAATTACGTTACCGTAAATTACGCGTAATTTACGGTAACTTACGCGTAACGTTACGCGACTTCGAACCCTAGATATATAAGACTAGATCGCTTATGCTTATTTAATAGAGACCGAAAAAGTGTTGTATTCGAGACCCCTACTTTAAAAAGAGAAGAGTATAATTCTGTACAGTTCTTTATTTTTTACAGAAAAAGATTTCCTTCCTTTTAATTAAAAAAAAAATCCCCATTCATGCTAGAGGTTGGAGCTTTTAAAATGTACTGATGTGTCCGAAAAAATTATATTTGACGGTTATTAATAATATAATCAAACAACCGGGAACACAACACGACGGCATTTTATTCAAAGTTAATTGAAAAAAAAAAAGTTTTTGAAAATTTTTCAAGGAAAACAATGCAAAATGTCTTGTGCTATTTATTTCGGTTACTTAATGTTTCTATGCGTACTACGTCATCAGGTTATACAGAATTGTACTCTTCTCTTTTTAAAGTTATGGTCCGCACAATATATGTCTATGCATAGCCCATAAGCGATCTAGTCTTATATATCTATGATTGCTTCTGTCTCACGTGTTCACATCATTGAATAAATTTAAGAAAAAGAGAGAGAGGGGGGAATGAGAAAGAGAGGGAGAGAGAAAGAAAGAGGGAAAGAGAGAGAGAGGGAAAGAGAGATGCATGGTAAACTGAAACTATGTAAACCGTCCATCCAACTTTCACACTAAATAAAAACAAAAAGATAATAAATAGAATACAACAACATAACCGTCACACAATCACACAAGCAAACACAACGATCACACAGACACGCAACAAGCACACACAGAGACACACGGCAATTACACAGACACACGACCATCACACAAACACACACCAGTCATACAATCAAACACAATAATCACAGACACACAAAACAATCACAATAGCAGATGCACATAATAATCACACACACAAACACACACAATCATACATACATTAATCACATACACACACAACTATTACAAAAACACACAACAATTTCAGACACACATAACGATCATAGACACACACACACACAACAATCACAAAAGCGCATAACATAACAATCACCGACACATCAATCACATACACACGCAACAATCACAGACATACACCCAACAATTTCAGACACACAACATTACAATCACACACCCACCCAAAAACAGAACTTAAAAGAACAAATCATGTCCCGCAATGACCCGGGGACATGACGTAAACTACACATAACAACAGACGTCAAAACCACAATGGCCGTGTTGAAGCATGACAACCAAGTGTGAAGATCCTGTCACCCAAAACCCTTCTCACAAGGGTCATGTCGTCTGCAGTAAAAAGTTCTGTGCTAGTCTTTTCCTTTTATCATTCACTTTTGCCTTTCTTGTTCAATTAATTGCTATATCGAGTGTTGAGAACATATGAACGTATAATTATGTACATACTAGCTGTACCCCCAAAAACCTTTGCATAGAGTTATATCCCCTTAGGCTTGATCGGTAGGCTAGGTTATTTTTTGGTTTCGGGCAGATCCGATTTTTTCATGATTGTATTTTAACACTGGAAATACTGTTGTATTCATTATTTACTTTCGATTTGACGCAGAACCCAAATCGCCATTATATAATTAGATATATATATATATATATTTGTTTCCCCCAGAGACTTTGTTTCTCGTGTTCCACTTTGAAGTAGTGTTATATTTAAAGTCGTATCGGAGAAGCGGGGTGGGGGAGGGGGTTTGGGGGACGCTTCGGCAAACCTTCTTCAGAAGTATAGAAATATATCTCATATTATTTAGTTTAGCTTTGTATCTGCGCGCGCGCGCGTGTGAGTGTGTGTGTGTGTGTGCTCAGAGTTAATGAGTGAAAGACAGAGCGGTAGCTAGCTATGGTGGCGCCCTCCATTTTTCGGCGTCCTCCTCGCAATCTGAAAAGTGCAAAAAAAAAATATATATTAATCAGCGCACTTTCGGCGCCCCTTCATACTCCGGCGCCCTGTGCGATCGCGCAACCCGCAATGCTCTTCCTACGCCACTGGTGACAACCCCCGTCTTACCAAATATCTACGGAGCGTCTCTGAGTGCGTTATGTTTAATTCATGCTCCGAAAAAAAAAATGTATTAAAACTGTGTTGTGTATCTTTAGTCTTGCATAAGCTGCAAAGTCAAACTGGCGTAGCACGATCACCGGTCAACTCGATTAACTAAAATATATATATATATATATATACAAACAAAGCCTGCATGAAAACTCTGTAAAATGAAAACCAACTTGTTTGAGTGCCTCCAGACCCGACTATTTCCTGCACGTCTCCCCCCCCCCAACCCACTCTCCCCCCTCTTGGCCACCAAATCAAATAATTTAAGACTTCCTCAATCCCATCCTCAGCATCAAGTGCCCCCCCCCCCACGACATGTGTCAGTGCTTAAAATAATAATGAGTTTGCTCCTGCCATCGGATTGGCCTCGCTTTCGATTTAATCATGGGTGACCTTGGACGATGTTTACTTCACCATCTTCAGTTTTGAGACTTGAGTACAACGGGCACGTGCTCTCCAGCACGTGCGGTCTCCCTTACCGTAATTAATTATCTATGCGGGTCATCGAAAATTAACTCTTAACTTAGAACAGTAAAAGATGAACAGAAATGGAATAGTAAATACACATTTAAAAATGAATTATCAAAGCTCACATACGTTTAATTAAAATTAAAATAGACCAGTGGTTCTAAAAATGTGTGTGCCGCGGGCTATTTTAAGGTGGGTCTCTACGAAATCTAATTTAGTAATAAATGTATTGGGAATGAGGTTGCATAGAGTTGACAACCCCTGACCTCTCTATGTGTTAAAAATTAAATTTTAACACATGTTTTCTCCAGAATAAATGGGGGAAAATCTATGGGTTCTTATAAAATTAATTACACTTTTTAACAAAATCTTTCATCGTAGTTTTTAATCTACGGGTGGATCGCAAAAATCAAACGGTTTTTTTCAGGTCGGTCGCTAACACAATACAGTTTTTATGGTGGGTCCAAAGAACTAAAGATTGTGAGAATCGCTGAAATAGGCAAAGAGCATTAAACGAGACAACAATATATAATACACTATATATATATATATATATATATATATAGTAGCTAATTATGGCAGATAAATAGAGAGAGAGAGAGAGAAATAGAAAGAGAGACAGACAGACAGACAGACAGACAGAAAGAGAAAGAGAGAGAGAGACAGAGAGAAAGAGAGAGAGATATAAAGAGACAGGGAAAGCGAGACACAGAGAAAGAGAGAGCGAGAGACAGAGAAGAGAGCGAAAGAGACAGTTATAAAGAGGCATGGAACGAGAGACAGAGAGAAAAAGACGGAGAGAGACAGAAAAATCTATGCAACCTACAAGGAAAACTGTCAGGCATACAGACGCTCAGACATACAATGCACGCTATCGATTTTTCTTGACAGATGCGGACAGACGGGTCAACTGATGAACAGATTCTATTTACCATATTTGGTGCATTGGCTGATATCATAGTTTCATTATGAATAGGGTCCTATCCGCAAGTGTACGTCTCACAGCGTGCTTCTCACCCGGTCCGGTACCTTGTTACCGGATGGCCGAGCGGTGTTAGGCGATTCACCTACTACATCCTCAACATGACCGAGACAGAAATGGTCATTGTGTTACCACGGAAAGTACGTACGACTGGGAAACACCGGGACGTGGACCCGTATAATTCATTCAGCATGCCAAACTCAAAGAGCCAAGTCACCTTTAAAAAAAAAATTAAAAAAAAATTCATCCACGGCGGGATTCGAACCCGCGACCTCTGGATTAGAAGTCCAGCGCGCTATCCCCTGCGCTACGCGGACGTTATGATTGATTGTGCAAGTTCTGATGTCCATGCTAAATCCCTCAAATTTGTCAACTTCTGGAACATTTTATACTAACGCTTCAGTGGCCACCACCAGGTAACGGACAATTAAATAATTCATTTCATAAGCCGGGAATAGGCCTGTGCCCGAACTAAAAGCAAGACTTTGTGGCTTTCACTGTCTGCAGTGCTAGACCGATCACTGCGTCCCACAAGTGTCTGTCGTTTTCTGGATTAGTGCAGATAAGGTGGGGGTCCATCAAAAGACGTTGTTTTGTCCTTAGGTCACCGCTCTGGTGGAGCGGCCGGGTGACCTCTTTACCATCAAGTCACCCAACCCCTTCCGTTAGTTAGTCTAACAGTAAAGACCTTGGAACAGTTATGGTTGTAGTTTTGTCTGTCTCGGTCTCTCTTTCTGTATCTCCGTCAATCTCTTTCTCTCTGTCTCTGTCAGTTTCTCCCTCTCTCTCAGTTTCTCTCTCTCTCTCTCTCTCTCTCTCTCTCTTTGTCTCTGTCAATCTCTTTCTCTGTCTCGCTCAGTTTCTCTCTCTCTGTCAATCTCTGTCTCTCTGCCTCTCTATATTTCTCTCAGTCTCTCTCTGTCTCTCTGTCAATCTCTTTATCTCTCTCTCTCTCTGTCTCTCTCTCTGTCTCTGTATCTCTCTCTCTCTGTCTCTGTCAATCTCTTTCTCTGTCTCTCTCAGTTTCTCTCTCTCTCTATCTCTGTCAATCTCTGTCTCTCTCTGCCTCTCAATGTTTCTCTCAGTCTCTCGCTGTCTCTCTCTCTGTCTCTCTGTCAATCTCTTTCTCTCTCTCTGTCTCTCTCTCTGTCTCTGTATCTCTCTCTGTCAATCTCTGTCTCTGTCAATATTTTTCTCTCTCTGTCTCTCTCTCTCAGTCACTCTCTGTCTCTGTCTCTGTCTCTCTCTCTCTCTCGTTAAAATAGTGTATTGCCATCCACAACACACAAATGTTCGAAATTTCAAATCGATTGGGCTTCAAGAAATTGGTGAAGATAAATTTCAAATGTCAACCGCTAGATTTGTACATAATCATGCAAACAATGCCAGGGGACAAAAAATACCATCTATGTTCAGAGACGGACTTAGGTCTATTGAAGCCCCGGGCGCAAAAACACTGTTTAGGCCCCCTTAATAAAAAGACTTATGGGAAAAAAAACGGAATGCAAAAGTTTGTTGAATTTGGGGGGGCACGCAGGGCTGGGGTCGGCAACCAGCGGCTCGCGAGCCGCATGCGGCTCTTTCGATGTCAAATTGCGGCCTTCCAGTTCCATGTTAAAATAATAATTATTATTATATTATTTTATATACCTAATCCTAATACCTAATATTGAAACAACAATTTTAGTGGCTCTTTAAAAACTGAGAAAATTGTAAATTATAATTTTTGGCTCTTCCGTCTTAAAAGGTTGCCGACCCCTGCCCTCGGGCCTTTGGTACCGTGAGTCTATGACTATGTAGATTAATTGAAAAAATACCTAATTATAAACACAGTTCAGGCATTACCCGTTGTCACCCAGTATGTGAAGATCGTTTAATCAGGTCGGTCTATTATACAACATTCGAGCAATACAATTATGAGCAAGAAGTTTAGGCGTTGATCAGCGACTGAGCAACGGAATTCTAACGAGTTACCGCAACGGGTTAAATTCGGGAATTGTGGGTATGCATTCCGTACAAATGTATTTCCGCTATCAATGTGTAGAAATTAGGAATACAGATCAGTTCGTAACATTTGTTACATTTTTTTTCTGATCTTTTCAACAGATTTGTTGAATGTTACGCGATTCTCAATATGGAATTTTACTCCTGTACTTTCTTATGTTTATATATGTATGCATGGGTGCGTGAGCGCGCGTTTGTGTGTGTGTATGTGCATGTGTGTGTGTTGGCAGCCCCGTAGCGTGGGGCCATGCATTCTACAGCAGGGGCCAGGCATTCTACAGCAGGGGCCAGGCCAATAGCAGAGGGGGGAGGCGGGGCCAGGCAACAAATGGTACTAAGTAGAGCAAAGAAGCAGAGGGGACAGGCAAAATGCAGGGGGCGGCCCGGCCCCCAGCCCACTCCCCCCCCGCACGCTAAGGGCCTGTGTGTTGGAAAGCTGTTCTCCTGTGTGAAGATAAAAAGAAAAGGAAATTAAAACAACAACAACAAACAAACAAACAAACAAGGATCTTGTCCAGTGTCGGTGTCCTGTGCGCTGGACGGATCGATCTGTCAGGGGATCGATATGTCTGGACGAATGACACCGGTGCAGTCTTACAGACTAACGGACGAGGCTTGTGGATAGACAGACAGACATGTTGACACAACCGTCACTCGGTGGCATGTGCTGGGGTCATTGATCGATGGCATGATAACAAAACGAAACACAGTCCCCCGATTCAAACGATTTCACACACACACACACACAATCAAACACACAATTACGATATCACCCAATCAAACGATGACACACACAATCAGACACTCACACAATCCCACAAGCACCCATTTACGCGCTTACCGAATCAAACGATCACTCACAATTACAATCTAATACAATAACACATTTACCCATTCACACAACCAATCACTCACACAATTACAATATCACACTAGATTCTGACCCCCCCCCCCCCACCAGGAGGCAGTAAAGACTCGTGGTTCCTTATGAAAATCATGTTCTTTTAGCGATTGTTTAAATGACTTGCATCCAATTAATTCGGTAACTAATTAAGTCTACCGCTGTTAGTTTTATTTTTCAATAAATATTTACAATTAGCATTCTCATTTGTTGTTGATTGTTTTAACCTGTCCTTGAACTCTCTGACCTACAAAACACACTTCCCTTCTCACGGTTTTCGTAGTGGTTGGTTATACCTGAAAACAACTTTTCACGTAGTATTTATTAAGCTACACCCTCGCTGCAATCTCCATATTCGAACGCACGAGGGCGGACCGAGTTGCACTACATGAGGATATTACGTATTACAAAACTCCGCTGACCGAATTAATGAGCCGGCGCACGAGGGCGGCCGAACGAGCTGGTTTACTGGCGCGAACTGGTTGGGTCATTGGTAAGGAATGGGGAGAAAGAGGGATTGGCTCGGAAGTTCGCCTCACAGCACGCTTGGTAATTTTGGCAGAGGAAGTGGATGAGAGATAGCGCGAACAACTTGGCGAGAGAGAGAATGAGAATCTGGAAGAAGTAGGGTAAAGGTAAACATGTTTGGAAACAAGAAAAACATTTGGAATTGGCCAGCGATATTGTTCTCCCCCCCACCCCGCGTTTTCTTCTTTCTTCCCCCACTCCTTCCAACACCCCCCCTTCCCTCATTCACCTTTTAGGTGATTCCCGGCGAGGGCGATCTTGTGTCGTACGCGCGCGGCGTGCCATAAGTGTGGTGTGTTGTTGGACCAGATAACGGACAAACCCAGTCAACACGTCTGTGTCGATACACTCACTAGTGAGGTGGCGGGGAGTGGCGAGGAAAATAACAGTCTCTCTCTCTCTCCCCCCGAGAGAAGGGGAAGAAAGGTGTTGTTCAAGACTGTTGACCTCGATGTCCTGGTACTTGTAACACCGTGCAACAGTGCCGAAATCAAAACTAGAAATTCCGTTTAAAATGTTGATAAGCACACGGTTAAAAATATCAGCATTATTTTAGGTCCGTATAAAAAAAGCCGGAGAGTATTACGTATCTAGATATGATAAACAAACTCAACTCGATCAGCCATCATCTATTTTTTTTGTTCACAAAAGGCAACAATAGCAAGACGATTCACACATTGAGTTGAATTTAGAACCTTAGGTATCGATACCGACAATAACCGCGCGAGTTTTATGAATCGGTCGTTGTAGTTTCCTCGTAGTGACCTCCCCGTCCCTTTCTCTGTGTAAATGCCAACTAAACCTCTTGTTTTTAAACACGCCTTTTTTTTGTTTTTGTTATGTTTTAATCTAACTTTCCAAAAAAAAAAAAAGTGACGAGATAATAAATAAAAGACCAAAAAAAAAACAACAGTGGAGTAATAAAATGAAAAAAATATTAGCTAATCAAATTAAATTATGGCTTTATTTTAAATTTTATCGATTATTTCATTGACATTTGTTACCGGGAAAAACAAAAACATTTTTTGCCGCGTTTATTTTTAGTCGTTTTATCGACCTGGCAAGTTGTCAACACGAGAGAGTGTGTGTGGCTGTGTGTGTGTGTGTGGCTGTGTGTGTGTGTTAAGCTAACACTAAAAAAAAAAACACGAGAACGTAAACAAAGCGTCCGCTTCTTTATTCTAAGTGGTTACCTACGCCGTATATTTAGTAACATATTTTTTTTAAAGAATATTCGAGAAGTGGTTTGGGGGGGGGATGTAGTATTAAACTTATTATTATGGTCAAATCAACTGTGACCTACATGAGCCTAATATTTTGCTTCTTGTAAAAAATAAATGTAACAATGTAATGATAAGTGCTTGGCTGAATGTTTACAAAACACAAATACTGTAAAAAAAAATATCAATGTAGTGTAGAAACTTTTTGTTCTCCATGGGAACAAAACTGACGGCGGCCCCGTCTCTCAGGGGCGTGACCTTACAATACCGTGGGTGTGGGTGGTGGTGAGATAGATTGGGGGGGGGAGAGGGAGGGTGCTTGACACTGTGGTATGTCCAAACATCGAGAATCAAAATACTAATGTATGAAATGAGAAGATTATTCGTTCGTTTTTTTTTGTTTATTTTTGTTGCGTGTGTGTGTCGATCTCTGGACTTGGTTGACAGACGTGCCGAAGACGGCCCTGTGACATTATATCTAGTATTCTGACTGACCCTCCACAACTCTTCTGACCCAATTACCCTCAAAATGATGACATCTGCAGGGCCGTTTTATGTACAGGAGGAGGGTCTTCCTTTTTTTTTGTCCACTCAAAGCAACACTAGTTGAAGTAGCCAATGGTCATTTTAAATACGGCGCATAGAATGTGACATTATATATATATATATATATATATATATATATATTGAGAGAGAGACAGTGGCGTAACAAGGGGGACATCATGCCCCGGGTGCTACTCACAAAGGGGCGCCAAATGGTATATTTTATATATAGTAAGTAAAGTTCCCTTAAGCCTAGCGGGCCATCGGGCAGATGAAGTGTAGAATTCATCTGTTTCTATAAACTCGGCATATGAAGGGATTGTGTGGTTAGCACAACGCCCAGCCGCCTTTACTTCCCCAACTTAAAGTCAGGTACCCATTTAAAGCTGGGTGGACTTGTGGGACGACTTTGCACCAAATTTCACCTGGAAAAATTTCAAGGGCCTCACCGAGGATCGAACCCATGACTCTCAGGTTGGCAGTCTAGTATCTACACCATTCGGCCACCCGTCCCACAATATTTTACATATAATATTATATATTTTTTTCGAATGGGGGTGGGCGCTAAAAAGGTATTGTGCCCCCGGGCGCGAGTTAAGCTCGCTACGCCACTGTATGTATATAGAGAGGGACAGTTAGTAGCAGGCTAGACTGCGGCCATTTTGAGTGAGGCGCGTAAGATGTGGCGAAATAATCACAGAGTACAGTTATTAACCAGTCATCTCCACTGAGAACGATGACGATGTATATTGTCTGTCACGTGACCAAACGGTGGCTCACGGAGAGCAGAGGTTTTGGTGTTTAGCCACTCATCCTCTCAACGTTGAGTAGTGCGTGAGTGATTCATTTGGTGTGTGGTTGTATTGGTCAAATGACTCAACCCAATAATGAGCAGACAGTATGGGCAGGTTGATGCCTGAGGTGGGGGGGGGGGGGAAAGGAGAGACTAATTTCTCATGCCTCGACTTTGGACAAAAGTGTTAACTTACTTTGGCGTGGTGTTATAAAGTATAATTTAACCCAAAAGTAATACAGATGTGGACATGCTTTGTGGAAGTTTTTTTTTGCTTTGGGCATATACCCTATATAGGCCAGTGGGTCTTTTTTTTTTTACATTTAATCAACTAAATGTAAAGGTGTCATGGAAGATAGTTTTCATTGCAAAATAAAACCTTATTATAATTCACGGGCGAAGTAAGTTAACTTTCGTTTTCCAAGCACACATTTTTGAAACCGCGGGAAGTTGGCAATGGATGATGACCAACCTACATTTAATTGCAACGCACTTCTTATGGCTTCTCCCACTCCACGTGCTACGGTTACCACTCGCGATAATGAATGTGCTGGAAAATGGACAAGAGGTTTAAAAAATATATATTTCAGCTTAAATTATGAATTAAACATAGATATATGAAAAAAAAAATCTGAACCTCTCTAGTAAAAAAATCTGGCACAGGTCAGGTATTAACATGGGTTCAAAAATATACAGCACTACAGCAGTGCAGTTGCACGAGTGGTGCATTGGGTTGGTGGGGATTTATAAACAATCAGCAGTTTGGAGCAGCTACAAATATCTCACCTTGACCCGATATTATGATTTCGTTAAATTGGGACAGTTCGATAAACATGGCGGTTAACGTTCACCCTCCAGGGAAAATGAGATTCTACATTTCAAACTTATCAACCAGTTTCCCGTCACTTATCTGCAGTAATGTGAAAACACACAAGGGTGGGCAAACTACAACCCACAGGAAAAGTTTCGCTTACTTTTTTTTTTTCTTTTGCATAATCCATCCAAAACCTTAACACTCCACCTGTCCACTCTTGGTCCAACCCTTGTAAAATTTATGAACCTATTGTGGCGCAAGATCTAAAGAGTTTTTCCCCTTCCCTGGTCTAACGTTTTACAACACACTAAATGACCAATATGATGGTCTGTAATTTACATGTTGCTGTTTATAAATAAAAAATGATTTAAGGGGATTAAAGAACATTACAAAAACAAAAATAAAAGAAACATTATTAATGTATTTTATTTACTTCGTAAAACATTAGAAAGAAAATCACATACAGGAACAAGTAGGCAGCATAGAGTTACACACACTCACACACACACAAAGATAATTTAAAAAAAAAAGGTTAACAGTACATAAATATTCTTATGTAACAAATCAGAAATTTTTTTTTAAAAATCCACAAAATATTAACATTTTCTTTCTACATGTCAATGCATTAACAGGAAGTGACCAATATATATGTAATGAATTTAGCATATAATAATAAAAAATTGACAATATAAGGAAACTACCTACTTCAAACAAAAAAAAAAAGTAGGAAATTCCCCCATCTAATCAACACTGTAAAAAAAAGTTTATTGACAAATTGAATGGCTTTTTTTTTTTGAACCACGTTACATGTAAAAAAAATATATTAATAAAATTTATCAATGACAAACAAACAAAAATGATCCATTTTTCTACCCAAAGACTCAGGATTTTGAAAAAAAAGGAGTTGGGGGGATAATGAAATATTTGCAGTTTATTACTTTTAAAAGCTAATATGAAAGCAAATCACCAGAGGGAATCACCCAACATGTCTTTAAAATCCTGAGTCTGATTTATTAAAATCTTGACAAAAGCCAAAAAAAAAATAAATAAAAAAAAAGTCATCACACCATTTAACAATATAACAGAAGAATAAATAAAACCACAAACACAGGCGGGTTTAATCATATGCAGGTCATGACTGGCTTCCCCCCCCCCCCAATTTACAGAGGCATGTGAAACATTTTCAAGCAGCAACGATTTAAAAAAAAAAAGAATGATCCTGTTTTAAAAAATAATTCTTAAAATGTATGAATAAACTTTTCTGCTGGTATAATGGTAAAAATGTTACGCAAGTTACTATTACTGAACACCTGTAGGTACTTTTTAAACTCTCTCCTCACTTTAAATGGGAGCGACAAAGGAAAAAGATGTGTTAAATGTATGCAGCTGTTAAATGCTCAACCATTTGGCATGTGCAGGCAGTTAATGTGTTGTGAAAGGGCCAAGAGCAAAGTAAATAAATGATAGCCTATGATCTGAAATGAAATGATTAATGGACCAAACAAAAGTATTGTTTTGAATAATTTGAACACTTACACCATTAAAGTATTAGAGTAACTGATACACTAAACAAAAATTAAAAAAAAAAGGCATGTTATGATTGAAAGAAAAAAAATTGATTCTATTTATATCATTAGTTACATTATAATGTTACAAGTAATGAAATGATGCCAACACACATCGCAGAAAAAAAAAAGTGTTTGTTATACAAACAACTTTCCTAAAGAGAAATATGTATAGTACTGACAGAAATGTTTGCTTTCACACTTTAAGAAACAATCCATCCAAAATGCATTCATTTATTTTACATATTGAACCAGTATATTTCACGAATACAAATAACTTATGACAGTAACTGAGAAAGTTTAAAAAAAAAATAATCACAGACCCACATTAGAAATCCGTAGTAAAACAATCTTTGAAAAATTAAAATTGTCAAACAAGTAAAAATCCAGAATAAAAGTTACTAAAGAAAAAAGGGCCTTATGCCTCCTCCAATTTTCTTTTTGTTAATAGGACAGAAACAAACAATACACAGATAACCTTTTACTACAATTAGCTGTCAGAAAGACTGCTAAACTTAAAAAAAAAAAAGTGATCTGTAACGCAATTGTACCTAACATGCAGTGAGACATGAATGCAAATGAAAACTTTTATAACAAATACCCAGATGACAGATTTAAAAGTATTAGCAGTGCACTAAAAACTAATTATAAATACAACTGTCATTACCCTTTACCAGTCAGATCAGCATTATAAAAAAAAAAAATCTTACAAAATTAGAAAATATGGCAGTCTCTCCTTCAATTGAATGACAGTAAGATTAATAATTATTTTTTTAAATCAAATCCCTGTATTGTAATAAATCTCAAATCATGTGTGAGCCACAGATTTGCTATTTTATAACTTTTGACAAGACTATTAATTGAAGATAAATGAAAATGTCACTTCGCGACAAATAAAAAAACCAAACAACAATAACACACTTTAATCTAAAGATAAAGTCAATAATCTTGATTCTTTCCACCTGGAAATTCCTAATTCCTGAACAATCCAAAGATGCAGTCAGCACCGCATAACACTAAAATTTGTGCAAATATTCAATGAAGAGTGAGAATATTATATTTCAATAATAATCTTATAACTTTAAACACATCGGCATATAGTCTCTGGCTTTGTACATGATGTTATCCAAAAGCTGCCGAAATTTAATATGCAAGTTCACAAAATATTTATCTACTGTTGGCCTCTATTTGCATTTGCATGCTATTCGGAGAGTGTGCCATTCCAGGCTGAGCTTGCTGTGTTGGAGAGGGATAAGAGAAACTAGAATGGGGGTGTGGGGAGCCGCCAAATACTTTGTCTCCTGTTGTAAGTTTGGCAAGTGCTGCCAGAGCATCTGGAAAATTGGGCGGAGTGGCAGGTGTATTTGCTGGTGTGCACAGCTGAGGATAACACCAAAATCAATAAATAAATATTCATACGTTTTAGACTAATCACATAATCCTGGCTGGATTAGTCTCATTAATGAGATTAAACTGTTTATGGCATATAATTGTTTTAAAATTTATTTTTATTTAATTATTAAATGAAACGTAAACATCAAATTAAAATCATAAACTGAGAAAAAGTCATTTCAACATTTGTATTGTAAACAATACAGAAACAGATGAAATTAAAGATAAAATAGTAACTCAACTTTGAATTTAGATTTATAAGTATAGAGATGACTATGCAGTATTCTTGGAGATGGAGAATGTAGTATTTAATATCTAATATATACTATAACTATATCAGTATATCATTGCTCTGTTTACAAACAGAGCATACAAAATTTGAATAATTCTAAATGGCTTAAGTGTTTCAATATAGGAAAAAAATAACTGTGTTCCCTGGGATTATATTTTTAAAAACAGTAAATATTGATTGCAACATCTTACCGGGTAATTTCCATTTGTATGACTTCTGTTACACGTTCTGCACATGGTAGGTACAGTAGATTCTTGAAAGAACATGCTCAATGCTGCCTGTAATAATATTTTTAGAAAATATTTCAAATAAGCAAACCTAGATATTCAAAAACAAACATATATCCTTATTACTAACACTCTTTTGATAATGCGCACTTCACTGAGCACGCCACAACGTAATGATAAACATTCAGCCATGTTTACATCAGTCAGTCAAAGTCGAAAGAACCCAAGGACCCATCTAACCTCAAAGTGCCATTGTGCTGCCTGTAAGAATTGTTTAGCCTGTTCTGCGTGACATCCAGCCGCATGAACAAATTGATTAATCATAACTTGCTGTTTCAAATTATCCATAATGAAATAAAAAAAATGAGTATTTGTTCCTAAAGAAATTGTTCTGTTTTGACGAGACTGTAAACACATCAAGGCAGTCTAGCTTTGACCAATGGTAAAGAAGAGAACAAAAACAACACATGAAATCTCGATTTTGATTGGCTGCCTTACATTTTCCAGGGGGAGAAAAACATAAAGGCGAATAATGGAAAGTATTTTTTCCGGCATGTCAACAAACAAAATTTAAAAATAAAGTTATGAATGTTAATAATTTAAAAGCTATAGAATATATTTATGAAAATAAAATATTGTCCTTGTTAGCGATTGTGCAATAAAATAATATACGCTTTCAGTAAATTGGTATTTCTCAAAATCCATTGTTTATAAATGTTACGTCATCAATCAAAATAATTCTCGTCACTTCCGGAATTTTGCACCAAGATGGTGGATAATAACAGGAATAGAAACACAATAACAACAATTTATTTTTAAAAAAATATTTTAAAATATGGGTGCAACACTCGTTAGAAATCGCCATAACCGTGAAGAAAATGGAGATTCTGCTTCACAGAGTGCCTATAGATATCCACCAAAAACTGGTAGAAAATAGTTCTTTATAAACAAATTAATGTACGGTAGTCCTGGTAGATTGGTTTTTTCTATAACTTGCCTTTCCATGCCCATGCTATGTCCTATGCTATGTTGATCCAAAAGTGTTAACTTCTAGACCACTTATTTGACTTAGTGGTCCTCTAGAGCTAGGCTAGTGCTAATTAAAATTGTTGGCAATGCCATGAGAAAATGGCAAATGATAAGTTTGATAGTGAAAAAGCTAACAGAAACTATCAATTATAATCAGTAGGCCTATAATATTATTAACAAGTAGGGCACCCCCAGCCCTGGTCAGCAAAATTAAAGGAGAAATAAAAACTATTGTTTCATTTTCTAATTCTGATTGACATATTAAAATCTTAATTTCCTTTGCCGTTGCTATTTCTATTAATATCATAGACTTTGCCAGACTTTGGTATTATTAATAACTAGACATATGGCATGGCCTATAAAATAGTATTTAAGTATTATGGTGTAAAAAAAGTAAAGTTCCCTTAGCCCTACTGGGCCATCAGGGCAGATGAAGTGTAGAAATCATCTGTTTCTATAACCTCGGCAATTAAAGGGATTGTGTGGTTAGCACAACGCCCAGCCGCCTTTACTTCCCCAACTAAAGTCAGGTACCCATTTAAAGCTGGGTGGACTTGTGGGACGACTTTGAAACAAATTTCAACTGGAAAAATTCCCATGGCTCTCACCGAAGATCGAACCTAGGACTCTCAGGTGGACAGTCAAGTATCTACACCACTCGGCCATCCATCCCACTATTATGGTGTAGTACACATAAAAAACATTGCATTCAGCAATGATAATATCATGTCATATGTAATGTTTGAAATAAAAAAAAAATTAACATTGTTATTGATGATAATAATTATTGGCTTTGGTCAGAGAGAAATAGTTATATTTATAAAATTTTTGAAATGAAAAATTCGACTTTGCTTTGTTTTTCTATAATAAATTAATATTTTTATAAAATGTTACTTATTTGTTATTGAGGATCATAATTATTGGCTGTGGTCAGAGAGAAATAGTTAAGTTATATTTATACAATTATTAAAATGAAAAAAAAAATGTCAACTTTGCTTTGTTTTTTTCTGTAATAAATTAATATTTTGATAAAATGTGACTTATTTGTTTTGATATATTAGGAGCTTTTGGTTTTATCAACAGGAAGCTATTTTGGTACACATTTTATTATGGGGGGTGAAAGATTTGAATCACCTCAACCAGGAGAATACCTTTTTGGGGACAGCGAAGAGCTAAATTTCCTTGGCAATAAGCCAGTACCGGTAAATTTTCTTTGGTTTAAATGCTTGTATAATAGTAGATCATTATTTGGTTTATTTTTACACTTATTCCAAATTTTCTAGTTCAGATTGACTCATATTCAACAAATTTTGTCTTAACTTTTTCACAAATATTGTGTACATTATTCATCATTTTCCCTGACATAGATGATCCTTAGTTTGCTTTTAATAACTAATTTATATCTGTTACCAAGGAATTTTTACATTCTGCATTTTTTTTTTAATTTTATCTTTTTTTTTCTTTACATGATGTAATTAGTAACTACATTGATATCAAATTCAGACATTAATTTCCGTGCAAAAACCATTTGCAACTTTCATAAATAATTGCAATTTTAATTAAATTAATTATAATATTTGTAACTTTATTATGTCATGGAATAATTTCCAGAATTATTGCCCAGTTTTATCTTTTAACTTTTGTTTGGGACTTTTTAATAGGAATTATTTAAATGAAATTCACTCATGACATTTATCCATTCAAAATGAAATATTCCTTTGAAAAAAATTATCTTAAAATAAAATAATAAAAAGAGATTGTAGGCTTATAAATTAAGAGTTAACACCATGTAAAATTGTCTTGTTTTTTTTTTTTTATCTCAATAGTTTCCATATCCAGTTCCTACAGGAAATGACCCAACCAAGACTCTGAAAAGTTTGGTTTACATTCGCAAAGATTCTTTGAGATTAGTGAAGTAAGTCTATAAAATTGACACGGTCTGTTTAGCAACTGAACAATTAACTCGTAGAACATGTTTGCACATGGCTGTTACAAAAAAAAAAAAAAAAAAACAACTTTGTAACATTTTTCACTGTGCCTATAAAATTAAGTTATTTATTGCAGAGCTTCAGTGTCAGATAAAATGACGGTAGATGGGTATGTTGAGGGCACCAGCACTCCATATAATGTAGAATTTATTTTGGATTCAGATGTTAGATGTGCCGTCAGGATACATTATTTTGCATCTGAGGAAATCATCAATGGCCAAGTTGTGTAAGTTAATTCACAATTTCAATTTTTTTTTTTCATTAGACAGTTAAGTTCAGATGCATTCATAAGGTGTTTGCCTTTGAAGAAGTTGTTCACTTGTGTTTTGTTAAAACTTTCAGAATTAAATTCAGTGCTTTTTTTTTTCTTTTTAATTTCCTTGGATTACAGATATCACCCAAGAGACAGTTCTTTGAGCTCAGAAATTTTTCATTACAAGAGAGGCGCAGGGCAGAGTTTTTGTCAACCTTCCCACTGCATTGACCCCAGCAAATATCCAGATGAAGAGGTATCACTAAAACGTTTTTTTTTTTTTGTGATGAAAACTTAAGAGCTTATTATTTTTCACGACTTTGTTAGCTTTCAGGTTTTATAATTTAGCAAAGTCTGTGTGTGTGTTTGTTAATACCAAAAGCCCATTCTCTTTTTTTAAATATGCTAGTGTATTAATTTAGTTACGTCTTAAGAAATAAAAAAAAATTACTTTCAATTTTTTTTTAATCTGATCAGAAAATTACTTTATTAGTATTTCTTTTTATCAGATTTGGTTTATGTAGGATATAAAAGTTACAATTTAAACCATTTTCACTACGGTGGTTGATGTAAAATGGATGTTTAATCTGTTAAATATGTGTGCAATTTATATTTGGCTCATTCCAATTTATTTCAGTGGCAGTACCACTTTGACAAAGATGTTTACCCTATCGCTATACATTGTGCTGTAGAAGAAGAGGGTGAGTACTTCATTTGATTAAAATTCTGCCGTTAACTTTTATGCTGTACAGTTATACTTCTAATGTGTTTAGTTCACTGTCCTGCTTAATGAGAAATTAATGCAACTTGGAAACAACAGCCTGAGGCAGTCGATAAAATTCAGTGTTATCAATTAGTCTATTGTAGAGTAACTAAAAGAACTCTTTTATAATAATTTGTAATAAAATTTTAATACAAGTTTGTTTGTCTCCTCATGTGCTTTCATATGATGCAGTCTCCCATGTTCCTACGCTTGTTTGGTTTCGTTGGGGAGTTCAAGAGGATACATTAATTTTTATAAACTCTGATTGGATGATTTGTCTATTTCAGAGCACATTGGCCACGCTCACATTACTTATGCTGTAGTCGAGAAGAGTGCAGAAGGGGCGTACACCATCAAACCTTTAAAACAGAAACAGATGGTGGATGGTCTGTGTTATCTCCTTCAGGAAATCTATGGCATAGAAAATAAGAATATGGAGAGAGTCAAGGTACAAATTGCACATCTTTATTTTATTTTAGGCTGATTGTTTTGTTTTGTTCATTTGTGCTGCTAGTTTATACTTATCTCTTTCAATTGTTACAGACATCTTGCTCAGTTGTTGAAGATTATCCATAACACATTATTTGTTAATCCTCTCAAAAAAATCTCAAAGATTGTTTTTTCAAATGAGCTCCATTGTAGCTATAGTGCTATTTTTATGAGCCTCCTTTTGCTCAATAAAATAACATGTAGTTCTTTTGTCAATTGTCATAAAATTTATTTGAAATTTTGAGTAACCAGCTTTACTAAAATATTATCTACAAAATTTATGTGCTTTTTTTTTTCTTAAGAAAATCATTAGTACAGAATTGAGTGTGAAAGTAAATAAATACATTTTTCCAATATGTTTTAAGGACATAGATCCAGACGACGATATAGAAGACAGCGGTGCAGAGTGTGTCATTTGCATGTCAGACATGAGGGATACGCTCATCTTGCCCTGTCGCCATCTCTGCCTGTGCAGCAACTGTGCCGACTCCCTGCGCTACCAGGCCAGCATGTGTCCCATCTGCAGAGTGAAGTTCCGAGCGTTGCTTCAGATAAGAGCCATGAGGAAAAAACTTGTTCCCAATTCACATTCTCCGCAGGTTTGATTTTCTGTACTGCTTGACACTTAAGAGTTATTGATGAATGGGGGGGACCCCTTAAGATCAGCAAGTGGTGAATTCAGAATTTTTAATAAACATATAGAGTATAAACCACATTTTAGGATATATTTCGTAAACATTTATTTAACCTTAAGAATGTCTGCATCTGTTAATTGCATGTTTATTAAAATGAAATGCTTCACTGACTTTGAAGAACTAGGTCAGAGGGAACCTGATATGTTTACTGGAACATTTTTGCTGCCTGGTAACACAACCTATTTAAGATAGTAAAAAAAGAGTAGTATCAGAATAAAATCATTACCAAATAGAAATCATTGTTGTTAACTAGGAATAAAACAATTCCATATGGAAAAATGATAGCCCTTAGCCCTTAAAGAGAATTCAGGTTAAATGAAGTGTAGAATTCATCTATTTCCGTATCCACCTCAAATAAAGAGATTGTGTGGTTAACACATCACCCTATTTATTGACTTATTACTTCCCAACTTAAGTCAGGTACCCATTTAAAGCTTGGTGGGAAAACTCCCCTGGTTCTCACAGAGGATTGAACTAGGGACTCTCGGGTGGGCAGTCAAGTTCTCTACACCACTTGGTCATCCATCCCTCTGCAGAAAAATGAATACTGTTTATGAAACAACTGAATTCTGTCCTAAAAATCAGTTAATATATATTTATATATATAATATATATATATATTTAATTTTCTGAATTCATCCCCTTACTAACATATAGAAAACCCACTGAATAAACTAACAACGCTTCAGGGTGTTTCTTAATTTCGCAGAATCTAATTAACAAAAGGTTTGCTATGACATTAGAGGCTCAATTCATGACTTTGTTCATTCTAAAAATAAACTAAACTTAAGTTGGTGTACTTCACTGACATAGTCTTGCTAAGTTAGAATTTAGCGGTGTGACTTTTTTTTTTTCGTAATCCAAATATTGGTTGCGAGCGGAGAAAAAATATTGCTTTAATTTTTTTTTTCCATGGTCTGCATTACCCTTGGAAAATTTAGAAAGATTCTTAATTTAACAAAATGTAGGTTCTTAATTTTAAAAAAAATAAAATTTAACTCTTGAAGTAATTTTGTTTTATCTACATTACGGACATAGATTTGTTTTACAAAAAAAAAAAA
Source organism: Bulinus truncatus (assembly GCA_021962125.1). NCBI lineage: Eukaryota > Metazoa > Mollusca > Gastropoda > Planorbidae > Bulinus > Bulinus truncatus. The sequence continues at coordinate 2,735,358 of JAGDYQ010000057.1, forward strand.
ATAAGCAGTCTAGGATTGTTAATCTTTTTTTTTTTTCCTTGTGTAGTCAGACGTTGAGGAGAACACGGTCAATCAGGAAGGTGTGCCACAAGGGTATGAAGCCATCTCTCTCATTGAAGCTCTCAATGGCCAGGTGGTACCCCCCATGAACACCGAAGGTAATATATTTGTTTGTTTGTTTTTTTTTGTCATCCGCTCAATAATCTGTATACATGTGTATCAGGGATGATGGAGTCATGTGACAGTAGCTGAAAATCATGTAATGATCTCTGAATGATTGGCTCTGATATTTTTGTTTTGTTTTCAATCAGGTGTCCATGTTCAGATCTCAAGTCCCATTGCGTTGTTCACAGTGGAGAAAAAAGGACAGAAGGAAACAAAGTAAGTCCGTTGAGTAGCTTCTCGTTGATCTACATGACATTAATAACACTATTTAACACAGTTTTTGTTCCTGGCTTCTAAGTGTTATATTTCAACTTCTTATGTCTAAAAACTATCGAAAAATGACAACATTCAGCACAAACTTTGTTTTTTGTGACCACAGCCTTGAAAAATGTTTTTATTGCGACAAAACAAGGAAATATTTATATTTTCGTTCATGCATCGAATAAAAAACACACTAGCCTTCTAAATAGACAGTCAGAAATCATTTTAAAAGGTTCAGAAATGATCAGGTTTTCTTGATTTGAAAGTGAACTTCCAAATATAGTCCCCCATAATTTTTTCCTTGTTAACAACATTCAAAGTCCAATATACATTGACATTTTGTGAAACCACCTCGAAAGCTCATCAGGAATGACACCATTTTGAAGTATCCGATGACCTCCCATCCATAGTTGTCATATTTTCATACTACAAGGTACTCAGCAACATCTTTACACTGGTGTAGTCCTCTTTGAGATGCACCGAGTGAGCCTTATGGAGAGACGGGTAGTTGTTTCTGTTGTGAAGCAGTACAGTTTTGAGGCTCCGGGATGAGCAGTCTATTGGGTTATATGAGATACCTATATCCTCGAATAGACCTGTCATTTTGTTGCACAAGCACAGCCCATCTTGCCGACTGAAAAAGTTGGAAAAGGGTTTGGTGACGCTTTCTTAAATCAGTGACTAGCACGCATTCATCCAACAAGTTCCACTGCTTGAGCCTGGATGTCATAAGCTCAGCATCTGATCAGATTGTTGACGTCTTTCAGGTTAGGGAAGTGTGGCCTTCTCTCCTCAGTCGCATCTATGAAATTGTAATCTGTATCTCCAATATCTTTCTTGCTGTCTGACTCGCTGCTGTCTCCTGAAGATGGCTGATCCCTCTTCTGGGGATCGGAAACAGGCAGCTCAGGCAGTGTGGTACTGGTGCAATGAAAGAAGGAATGTCTGGATAAACAATATGAGGTGCATTCTTGCCAGTGCAACATTAGGTAGGATCCACCAGGCAGAAGTAGCAGTTGCTTGATAGCAGGTTAGGAAACGTAATGGCTCTTTTCTCACCTGTAACAACCTGTAACATAGCAGATATAATTAATTATATAAACTTTAGAACAGTATTTGATATTAGCATATAACATATATTACCATAATACATTAATATATGTGAAAATTTTGTCAATAGCAACTCCTTAAAACTGTACAAAATCTAAATCATTGAAATTTTACAACATAAAGCACTGTCTTAGAAGCAAGCAGCAAATGTTTAACTTTCCTTCAAGAGTTTTCTTGCAATATACGCATGTGAAATGAGGTGCCTATGACTTGTCTTGATCCCCAACAGACATGCCAAAGTGTGCCATGTAGGACTGGCACATCTTCCGCCGTGCTAACACGGAATAATTTCTTGCTCTTTTCTTTATAAATTGTCCACACACGTAGCAAAATTTATCTGCTGGGTGCAAACAACCTCTTGATGCCGTCTAAATCAATAATTGCTCTTTAAATATGATTTTTCATTCTCTTACTTAGCAATAACATAAACCAAAATGTTGGAATGAGTCATCTGTGCTTTTATACTTATATAACTACAATTGGACAGTCCTAGAAAGTTCTAAAAATTTTCTTGAAAGAATATTCTAGAAGACTATTCAGTATTGAATGCGAATAAAGAATTTTCAAGAAAACACGAATTTCAAAAATCATTATCTTGATCACGAAAACAAAGTTTTTGTGGAATAATAGATATTTTCTATTTTTTTTAGACATAATGGACATAACAGATCAGGAAAACCCAGGAACAAAAAAAAAAGTTAAAATTTGTTACACAGTATAATCAACGGCAGTTTATCTATATTATAAAGAATGAAAAAAAAAAATTATTTATACAATATGTTAGTAGAAAGAGCTGGAATTAATGAAAAAAAAATATGACTGAAGCTATTGACTTTTGAAACTATTAAAAAATATTTGTTGATTAAGATTGGTTTTTTTTTGGGCATTATTAAAATTAAGAGCTAGGATATTTGGTCTATCATTTTAATTTTACTTGTTAGGCTGTTAAGTTCTATAAAAACTCACAGCCCTCCACCATCTATTGTATTATAAAAAAATCTTATGAGAATTTTGTATTAATAAGACATAAGAAACATTTTTAAAAAAAAAGACAGTTTAACTTTAGTTTTTTTTTTTTTATCTTTAGTGGCTTTCTTTTGTGAAACACTCTTATCATGCCAAACTTTTTAAATTTGTTTTTATTTCTTTTTACTAGAAATTTGGTGTCGGGCCCCATTGAATACCAGAAAGAAATGGACACAGACAAAGAAAGCAGCAAAGGAACTCTGGAAAAGAAAAAAGAGAAGGATAAAATTAGTGGACTTAAGAAAAATGTAAATATGAATTTGTGCGTAAAAATTTTTTTTTTTTATCTGTGGCATTTTGGAAACTATAGAAAAAAGAATTATGAGAATCTTTGTGTCTATCACATCTTTTCATTATTTAATTCTGTGTTCTGATGTCAGCTAGACGTAGAAACTCAGTTGAACTCCTTTTATTTTTATGTAAAAAAAATAAATAAAGACTCCCTTTAAAAATCTGTCGTCCACTGGATAAAATAATGTTGCGCATTATCTGTCTTTAGTCGCTGGTGAATGACAAAGCACTGCCACATTACTCACCTTTACCACAACCTGTGTCATGCTCCAATGGACACACAGAGGCTGCACTGTACCCCTGTCTGATGTTTACTATCTATATCATCCAGACTTAATGCTCCTACGTGCATTTGGTTGATTTTAGTGGATTTCAGAGTGGGTGGGGCTTTTGGTAGCGAGCTGAATCCTCATGCTGCAGCAGCTGGCAAGTTCTAGTCAGTCACTGACATATCTAACCGAGGCAGTGAAGCTAAAAGCTGTTCCCATTATCTCATTCACATCTTGGGTGCTGTAGCCTTTCACAGATACACTTTTTAATTGATTAAAGCTTACATAACTGGAGTCAATGCTGTTATATATTTATGTCACAGGTCGACACAACAGATGTGACATCCACAGAGGCCACATCTGATGCAACGCCCGATGAAGTGGTGCCACGACCTATCAAAAAGGATGTCATATCCCCGTTAAAATCTACGGTGGTCACTGTCAGGTACACTTTATTCCTTTTTTAAAATACGCATTTAAAAAAAAAATGATTGTCTTATTTTAACAACAGAATACATATTATACAAAAAGCACATCACTATTTAAAAACTCTACTAAATAAATGTAATCATTACTCTTATTGGGTTTGTAATGGTGAAACACCTTAATGATATACATCAGCAGTTGTACTAAAGAAAAGCACCTCAGACATATGTGTGTGATAAAAGAACAATGAATTCTACAACAACTTTGCCCATTTAAATAAATCTTTTTTCTTCTTCTTCCTTTGGCTCTACAGTTCATTTAGGGCCCTGGCTTGCCATACTACTCTTCTCCACTTTTCCTGATCCATGGTCTTCTTCCTCCACTTTCTCACTCCTCTGGCTTTAAGGTCTTTCTCCACTTCCTCTAACCATCTGCTCCTTGGTCTGCCCTTAGGCCTTTTCTCATTGGGTGTTGCCTTATGTATTGCTTAAGTAAATGCCATATTATAAAAGAGTGATAGATTGCTGATAATATTCTCAGTCACGTTTTAGGAAAACGTAATGCATTCTTTTCACTGATTTTGCCAATTAAGTATTAGGAGATGCTCACTAAACAATGATCCATGAATGCATCACAATAAATAGAGATTAAACAAAATTGTCGGCGGTATGAAATAGTTATTGTTTAAATATGTGAGATGTCTTCAAGATAGGGATAGAAAGTGATTTTTATCTCTTTCCTACATATAGGTGCTCTGCAGATGGTTCAATGACAACTGAAACAAAAATATCTCCTATTCGGGAAACAGAACTATTGCCAGCAACATTGAACAGACAGAGCCACGAGGTATGATTTATCACTGTTAATTAAATGTACTCTCTTCTCAGCAAGTAAAATGCTACATGTTTTAAGATATTTATGGTCTAAAGAATAAGAAAAAAAAAAGTAAAGTTTCCTTTCTTGATCCTAACGGGCCAAGTGGGGCAGATGAAGTAAGAGTGTAGAATTCATCTGTTTCCATAACTTCTGCATATGAAGGGATTGTGTGGTTAGCACAACGCCCAGCCGCCTTTACTTCCCCAACTTAAGTCAGGTACCCATTTTAAAGCTGGGTGGGCTTGTGGGATGACTTTGCACCAAATTTCACCTGGAAAAATTCCATGGGCCTCACCAAGGATCGAACCCAGGTTGACAGTCGAGTATCTACACCACTCGGCTATCCGATTTACTTAAGACTAAGTATGTCTAAAATATAATTGATATTTTTTATTAATGTGATTTTACCTATCAGCACCAGAGCACTGTCCTAAATAACATAAATAAAGCTTATTTACATATTACGTTAATCTTTTATAATCATTTTATATCCATGTCTTATTGGTTTTTAAATTTAGACACAATAAAAAATGTCTTTTTGGAGTGTAATTTAGATTTTCTAGAACAAAAAAAAATGGATTGACATTGATTCATTTGTCACTATTTACCTCTGTTTTTGTCGAGTGGTATTGATAGTGATAGTTGATTCATTTGGTGAAACATTTCGTTTTCACAGAATTTAACCACTATAGAAATGAGAACAGGTAAAAATTGAATCAAATGAACACACTGTGACTTCTCAAATAGACAATTACATGAAATGCTCTTTTTATCACCTACACTTATAGTCATACCCACATTAATCCTGACAATAAGTGCAAAAAAGAATTGATGAAAACTGAGTCAGAGGAAATCCCAATATATTATTTATATATAAATATCTAATTATTTCTAGTTATTCTAAAATACTTTACGAAAAACACCTTTTTTTTAGAGGATAAAGTTTTTAATTCTATTAACAAGGAGCCATTAATGTAACATGAGTATTAAAGACTACTGTAAATAATAAATGGTTTGGGTGGGGAGGAATTCCTTTATTAAGGGGGTTAAACCCTCAACTGTCGGCAGTAAATTTATGTGGATGATTGAAGTTAATCAAATCTAATCACAGAAAACAACATTAACTGTATTTTATTTTTCCATTTCATGGGTAACAAAAGGAACTGAAGACGAATGCAACATTTGTAAGTTTTAATGCATCACAATAGACAATTGGCCTGTCATTGTATATAATTTCTACATTTATTTGGATTTGAATGAATTGCTGAGAGGAATAATATTTGATTTCAATTACATAATGTAGCAAAAATAAAAATTCTCGCTCAGGAAAACAAAATGCATTTTATACCCGGGGGATTAAAATCATTTCAAGAATTGGTTTTGAGTTTTACTGTCAATGAACCACTCTAATTAAAAGGGAGCTATTTTTTGTTGTTGTTGTTTGCTTCTTTGATTTTTTAAGTAATTCATTTTATTTTTGTCTTGCTCAGAGAAACTTTAAGATGAACATAAATTTGACACAGATGACCTGCGGCTTGTCCACTGGTGACATGGCAGATGATGAGAGAGAGGACAGCTCAGAGCCAGAACCAGATTACGATGACAGAGATAGCGGTAAGCATGCTGACCTCTCCACAGGCTATCAGTTTTTTTAAAGTATCTTGACTGATATAATCTTAACCAACAAAAAAAAATAATTTTTTTCTTCATGCGTGGCATAGTGTCACATACATCCGCTGGGTGACAGGGCTAACCTGGGTTCAAATCCCATCAGTAACAACACACAAATATTTATTAAAGTTGGGCGAGAGGTGGGCAAAGTTTAGCCAGCGTGACACATGATGCTGGGTTTCAGCTGCCTTTAAGAGTCTCTGATAATAGTTTTGAGTATTAAGCTAAGTAGTATAAGTAAGTGAACTGACCTTTGTGACCTGACAGCCTCAACAGCATGACATGTAGAGATTCATCATGTTTCTGTAACCATTCAGACAAGATTACTTTGCAGCTGTCATCTCATCTTAGACTGCTTAATACACGCAGACTAAACTGGGATTCAAATTTAGCACTTTGTAAACTGCACATAATTTATTATAATAAATTCATGTTTTTAATATTCCCGTTGTGCATAGATCATTAATGGACCAATCAAAATCCTCCTCTGTTGTTAATAAATTATGGCTATTTCAGATGAAAAAAAATTTCATAAGAAAATTTATTTTAATCTGAAATTTGTTCCGACTTATTTATTTATTCATTAATTAACTAGTCAAAAATGTCATCCATGTTGGTGGCAACTCTAATAGGCCACTATATGCATCCTCCCCATATTTAAACAGAATTTCAAATGATATTAAAATTCGAGAGTTAATTCATCATTTATTATGTACCATGTTTTTCTGACCATGAGACTCACCTTTTTTTCACCAAAATGTGGAAGGGGGGGGGGAGAGATGAAAGTGAATGCAATATATTTTCTTTCTTCAAATTACGACAAATTTAATTTGTCTCTATGCATTTGTTTCCACATTTTTGGCTCCAGATGACCTGGCCAACACACCAACCACAAGCAATCAGGACTTGTATAGTGGTGTCTCTGCATCTGTCAGTTTTTCCGAGCTGCCTCCGGCTCACCTTCAGTATGAGTCTGATGGCTCTGTCAAACACCTCCACTTCAGCTCCAGGGAGGCATCCAGCCTGACTGACATTCACCACAGCGGGACGGAGGAGTCCAGCTTCGGGAGCAACTCTTCTGGTCAGGCTCTGTTGTCCTCAGAAGAACAAAAACGATCTTCTTGTGAAGTGAGAAGTACAGAGGAAGATGAATATGCTAATGTTTGATTAGTGAGAAATAATTTTTTTTTAAAAAGAGTATGAAAAATTAAAAAGAAAAAAATAAATTTAAGTGATTGAACATTTTCTTAATTAATTGAACCCAAAGAGAAGCAGCAAGTAGAAATGCTTGAAACTTCATGTTAAATATTCTTTTTTTTTTTTGCATTTAACCTGACTTGTCGACAAATATCTACACTTTTTTGTGTAATTTAAAACAATTTTTTTTTTTAAATCCATCAGGGCTGTGATTTACCTTTTTGAGTTGGCAATGCACATTTCTTGTAACTATTTTATCATTACATTCTATCTGTACTACAAAAGAGTCAGTTCTACAATCTAGGGCTTTACCATACTTGACTAACTTCTGTTACTGTCTGCTCAGTCATCGTCCATTGGTTCTTTTGATGATCCTATCATGGACATAATTTTAAAATTAAAATGGGAAAAAATTATGCCACAAATTTTTAAAAGTTTGGTGTAAAAGTTTTTTTTTTTTTTAATATTTAAAAAAGAAAAATACTGAAGCATCAGTATCATTTTTAAAACAATCTTATCATTAGTGGCCAGATTTTCATGAAAAATAATTTTTTTTTAATTTTGTGGCATAATTTTAAGCAATTATGAGCTCAATATTTATTTGTCATAAAGATGAACATTTCTTTTTACACTGTTAGGTTATATCTATTGTAATTGGCCTTAGAAAGCATATTGGTTTGGCATATTTGATCTCTTTCAATGCAACTATAACGCCATTTACAGAACATTATATTTCTCACTATTAATTTCTTATTTCCTATGAGTTCATGATATATTAAAAAAAAAAGGCAAGGTTTTCTTTTTCATCCTCACTGATACAGGAGGGTAGGAAGAGGGTCACATGTGAGCTCTTTTTCTAACCCCCCTTCACCCCCCTCTCTCTCCTTTTTGGCTTTAAAAGACAATTTTTGATGTTCGTTTGAATGTGCCACAACAAAAACGCACTGTGAGAGAGGTGCAGGGGTGGCTGCTCGTGACGCAGATGAGAACCAGATTCTGGCTGTTTAGTACAAATACTTTTTAAGAGCCGCACTATAATCAAATTCAGGGCATAGAGCCCCAGCTATAGTTTTTGTTCTTCTCATGTTAATATTTTGTCTTTATTGTAAAGCATTGTACTGTTACAGTGAGTTTTAAAATATTAACTTTGATGTAAAGAATCTCACAGTACTGTCTAGTTGGCATTAAACTTTCTTTCTGCATCCCGTCAGTTTAATAGCTGTTAACGATTCTTGCATACTTGTTTTTCATTGCACACTGCTCGATTGAATTATCCCTTGTCGTTTTGATTTTTTTTTTTTTATTAATTTACTTTAACATGCATTTAAACAAGAGTAAAATAATTCATGTCTTATGTTCATGTATATAGTAAATAGGGATTTGGGGGGGTGTTAGATGGTGTAGAGGTGTAGAGCACTTGACTGTTGAACAGAGTCCTGGGTTCAATTTTCATTGAGAACCAAAGGAATTTGACCAAATCCTGGTGAAAGTTGTTTCCTCGAGTCTAGCCCAGATTTAAATGTGTGCCTGACTTTGCACATGGGGAAGCAAAGGCGGCTGGGCGTGGTTGTGCTAGCAACACAATATGACATGGCTACTGACACAGATGAATTCTTCACTTCACCTGCCCCAATGGCATAAGGGGCCAAGAGAACTTTAAAAAAAAACACGATAATCTTCCATAGGTTAAGATGAAATGTAAGTCCAGTTTTGATTTATATAGGAATAGGTATATTTACTTTTAAACTCTACATGATTGTAAAATGTTGTTCATTTTTTTTATATATATATTTTTTTTAAATTGTTGTATTAATTTTTTTCAATGTTATATTTACTTATGTACTTAAAAACTTTTCTTTCAAGGTTTATTTCTATGGTAAATATTTATTTGTGTACGTGATCTTGTATGGTATAAAAAAAAAGATTATTCTGCATTTTCTTTTTTTCAATCTGTAAGAAAAATGCATGAAAAAAAAATTTATTTGTTATTAAAAAAAAAAAAAAACATTACCCCTAAACGGAACCGAGAACTTTTTTTTTTTTTCAGTGCTGAATCAAAACATTTTGAATTTAAAACATAGTTTGAAAATGATATTTACCTATATATTTGATTGCAACATCATGTGCTTAATAAATAAAAAAAAATATAAAAATTTTTTATAAGTTGGTTATGTATAAAATTAGCCATTTATCTACATAATGCAACTGTTGCTTGATTGTTGTACAGATAATCTGATACGCTCATCACGATTTGTTTGATTGATGTACAGATAATCTGATACGCTCGTCTTGATTTGTTTGATTGATGGCTGTTATAATAATTTGTTGATTATGTTAATTTTTTTTTTCCCCAATCAGATCAAATATGTATGTACATGACAAAGTAAAAGAAAATATTATTTATAATTTGTATGTATTCATTGTTAAAGGGAGATATTTTAACACTTTTGATATCTTCACAGAATGAATTCCTCCACTTGGACTACTATGGTCACAAGTTAAAAAAATATTTTTGCCCACTTTTATTATTTTGGTTTAAAATAATTTTTCTTTCTATATTTTAAAACTTAGCCAAATTTGTTATAATAATTGTCATGTTGTTAAAAATGGAAAATAAATACATTACACTCTCACATTAAAACGATAACCATTGGTTGAATTCATGTTCGATTTGATCACTTGTTCTCAAACTTTTAAATTATCCTCATCTCAACAGAAAAATTGTTTATTGCGCCCATCTGTAGATAAATGATTTATTTTGAACTTTTTGTGACCCACTTCGAATCAGCTAGTGGGACGGATGGCTGAGTGGTGTAGATACTTGACTGTCGACCTGAGAGTCCTGGGTTCGATCCTCAGTGAGGCCCATGGAATTTTTCCAGGTGAATTTGGTGCAAAGTCATCCCATAAGTCCTCCCAGCTTTAAATGGGGGAGTTAAGGCGGTTGGGCGTTGTGCTAACCACAAAATCCCTTCATATGCCGAGGTTATGGAAACAGATGAATTCTACACTTCATCTGCCCCGATGAGCCCTTCGGGGCTTAAGGGAACTTTTTTTTCGAATGTAGAGCGCTCGACTGTCGACCGGAGAGTCCTGGGTTCGAACCTCAGTGAGAACCTTGGGATTTTTTCAGGTCCCGGAGTAAGTTCCTCAAGTCCACCCAGCTTTAAGTTCGGGGGGGGGGGGATAAAGATAAAGGCGGCTGGGCGTTGTGGTAACCACACAATCTCTTTATTTGCCGAGTTGACTGAAACAGATGAATTCTACACTTCGTCTGCCCTTAATGGAACGTACACTTTATTTTTTCATTCATTCATTATATAAAACTGCACTCGGTAGTTGAAACATAATGTTTAATTACCTCAGTGTGTGTGTCTGGGATATTGTGAGGGTTAGAGGCTGTGTTGCTGGTTCACCTTCCATACTGAAGCCATGACTGCATGGGGTTGGGTGTGTGCAAATCTCACAAGTAACACAGGGTGGGTGTGTATGTGCAATATTGGTTCATCACGTGACCAATAAAGTTATCTTGCCCAGGACAGTCTTAATGCATGGCCACGCCACGCATATCTTGGGCCCTTGACTATCTCCACTGACAGGGGCCCTTCTGATCAAATATCCACCGATGGCTAATACATTATGTAGCAGATCGCCCCAAGGGAAGGGGGGACCCGGGTGTGTTGAGGCTGGATACCACCTTGGCTGCGGTCTATGTCCCAGCTCACTTGATTTCTCTGTAGCCTATGATGCTGGTTAGAAGATAGATGGGATTGACACCAAGCACCACGCCAACACTGGCTGATAACCTAAACGCGCCACCATCTCTGCTTATACAGCAGAAGGAAATGTTTGTATTCGGGGGGGGGGGGGAGGAGAGAATTTCCCGCACCAAGATGCTATTATGCCTACACAAACTAATACGATAGACTTAAAATAAAGAAAAAAACAACAACCATGTCGATACTTATTTGGTTCAATTTCAGCATTTTGTTAAAATGCTAAAATCTTTATTTTTTTTTTTTACTTAAAACCCTAGAATTACTTACATCTCACCTAAATACAAACAAAAGCTTGTATCTGACATGTCACAACTTTCACCTCCCCCCCCTTTTTTTTTTCAAATTTTAATCCCCCCCCTCCTCCCCTACCCCAACAAGCCGCTTTATATGCCTATTGTATACATACCTAGAATCTTTATTTTAAAAGCATCTTTATTTTAAAAGCTTATTTATTAGATATTACACGGGCAACACTGATTAACACTGTGTATCGCGCATTGACCGCCCCTTAGTGGTTACATAATAAATGAAAGACTCAACCCCCACCCCCGTTCCCCATATTGATTTCTCCTCAATGCCGTAAAATTTTCGTTTAGATAAAATGTCGCAAAAAGTAGCGGCTGTTCACAAACGTAATACTGGGCTCTCTGTTGACTCTTCCTCGCCAAAGAAATCAAAAAGAGATGTGTAAGTTTTCATAATCCTGTATATTCGTTGGAATAAATGCAAACTTGCATCATAACAGGAAATAAAATTATTAATGAACCACTACTGTCTACTGGAGCTTGGCCCGGTTTTCCCCCAACTGTTCCACTCACCACAGGCACTGACAGTGTCAGTGAATCAGTGTGTTAGTACAATAGTAATATGCTTAAATTAAAGTAATTTGTGTCAATAAACTATGATAGTTTATTACCCACTGTGTTGTTAATATTATTTAAATTCTTCAGTGAATTCTAATAATACACTATCTATTACAGTATTAGACTTCTTAACTATTTGAGTCAAATTTTGACAGAATAATGAGTCTAAATGAATTTTAATACGATTATGATATCATAATAAATTAATAATGTAATAACATTATTGTTTTTATAACGCTAAATTTAATTAGATCTTTTATTTTAGCTTTCTTCGTACCAATTTAGGTACTTATGATACAGTGACAAGAAAAATAATACAATCATTCAAATGTACACATATCTTTCTGTTGCATTACGACATTAAATAACTTAAAATGAGGTCAAAGAAAGAGTAGTCCCATTTTGCCGTAAACTAGCAAATAATAGCATGTATACATTTTTTAACATTATAAATAGAAAAAAAAGAACACTTTGTCAACCAATGCCAATTTTATTCTTTGAACAAATTATATAATTATAATTGCTATATTATTGCTCATATTGAATATAAATTACAAACATTTTGATCCAGATGCCCCTTCACTTTTTGAATGGAATGATCCAGAGGTATAAATACGAATGAGAACACGTTGTATGGCCTTTCCGTTCTTAGTAAACAACCAGTTAATTCTTTGTTTCTGACCTTTGTCAGTAGTATATTATTACATTGTCATAATGATTCAGTGAGTAATACCGATACCACAATGATGGCTCCAAATACTGAGCTATTTTAAACCAAATAAACCTTAATTGACATATTTCATTGTAATAAATAATATCTCTACCATCCGGCTTTTTCCTCACCCACCTGCAAAGGCTAAGGCCAACACCTACCGTCACAACAACCAATATTTAAGAACTTGAAATGTTCATTTAGGCCATGACCTATTTATAAGTAGTATGACCATATCATCTACATACGTGCACAAAAACTGTCCTTTATTATCATAATTCATTAATGTTAATTGGACAAAACTTGGGCAAATGATGCCAGGCCACAGTATATCTATCTAGTATCTATAGGTTAATTTTAATTAATCATGTATTGTATTTCAACATAACATCACAATTAAAATGCATGATAAAATATTTTAGTCATTTATAAGTAGTGGAAAAAATAGATGCTTTCTGCAGCTTTCAATGCTATTATATAATTGTATAATTAAGTGTCATTCAGAATTCAATAATTATAAATATATATTGTATACATAGAAATGATAGATTCAGTCCATAGTCATAGACCGATAATGTCTGATCAAACCAATAATTAATCAAACCATAATTATTTTAAAATTTGATTATATAAAATATTCAAAAAGACAAATTATTTTAATTACTGCTTAGTTGTTTTGTGTTTGTTTGTTTTTAAACTTGGTGAGCACTTAGCTTGTCTTAACAAAAAGGTACATATCAAATTGTTACCATTTTTACATTTGTTAAAACAAAATAAAATATTTATAACATAAACCATAGAGTAGAAAATATAATAATTCATACGCAAAAACTCTTATTTACTTTAAAATGTAATACTTTTCTAGGAAAGGAATTTTGTTGGGCTATGGCAATCCACTTTTAGACATCTCAGTTCAAGCCAATGAAGAGTACTTGGAAAAGTAAGTCATCACTTCATTTTATTTATTTCATGTTTTTTTTATTTCCAATCATTTGTTTTAATATTAATTTATTGGTTTGTTTTAGGTCCATAACATATTATAATTTGTGTAGTGACATATTTGAAAAGCTTTATTTAAAACATGACTTCACTTGAAAAAAGTCACCTTCTTGAACATAATAGAAACTGTATTGGTATCTTGAGTAAGCCAATTCAAGCATAAAGCATAACATTATTAACAATAGGTATGTTTTTTTATCAACATGAGAAACGATCTATTTTTTTACTTGCTTATTACGTTTACCTAAGTCACTATTTTTTTAATATTAACATTTCTTTAAAAAAGGGTCTAAGCAAGAATGTTGGTTCAATTTTTAACATAAATCTAGAAAAAGAGACGTACATTGATCAAATTTAATCGAAGCCTATCTAAATCATTTTAGTTTAGTAACTATTTGACCTTTGTTCACAGATATGGTTTGAAACCTGACAATGCTATTTTGGCAGAGGATCAGCACAAACCTATGTAAGTTTATGTTGGTTGAATGTTTTAGTGAAAGACATTGTGTCAGCTTGTATCAGAAAAGATTTTCTGGCCAAATTATTAGGAGGTTCAGATGATACATTATCCTCTATTTAACCCTTGTAACTTAGTAAAATCACTTATAAGCTGGCATGTTTCCATAATGAAAATAGTTGACATTCATTGCACATAACTTATGTCATTAACATACTTTGTAACTAATAAATTTTTTTGTATAAACAGGTATATGGAAGAGTATTTTTTGTTGAAAATTTCTATTAGCCAATAAAAACACCCACACATAAATACATACATATTTATACACATATATTATGATATTTATTAACACGCACACATTATTTTTACATTAATTTATCTTTACTTCTAATGTTTAAAATCTATTTTTTTTACCCCAGGTATGATGAGATTCCAAAACTTTTCAATGAAGTTGACTATGTCCCCGGTGGAGCTGCACTTAATACTATCAGGGTCGCTCAGGTATAATTTTTGTGGAGTATTCTTGTTCTTTCTCTGTCATCACAGTATCAGTTAAATGACATGTTTAAAAAAGTATAAAATGAGGTAAAAGAAATTATTTCTTTAGAAATGATTATTTCTTTATTTTTTAACTTCTAGCTCCTGCTCAAAGAACCAAAAGCTACTGCTTTCTTTGGTTGTATAGCACATGACAAATACGGGGAAGTCTTGACCAAGGCAGCCCAGGATGTCGGTGTCGATGTTAAGTTTCAGTACACAGATAAACAGCCAACTGGTACCTGTGCTGTTATATGTACAGGGAAGAATAGGTCAGTGCTTTGTTACATGCCATTCCATAAACAAATAAATTATGCTTTCTGATGTTCGCTGTTTATTTTCCTTTGCTTTCCCAATTTTTTTTGTTTGCAATTTTAGTCCCTACTTGTATCATTTTCGCTGATTTTTAAGTCATTCAGTAATTCTTTTCTTTTTTTTTCATATTTGAATACAATTTACCGACAAATGAAATTTTAACTCAGTAATTGTAATTTAACTATTAATACATGTATAAGAAATTTGGAATTTTATAAACATTGTTCTTTTGCTTTTAGACATATTTTCACTGTATAAAAAAAAGAAATCCCTTGGTCTGGTATTCGATGTCATATTACAGTATCCTAATTCTTGTTTCCATCTTGGCAGTGTGGTGTCATATTTTCTCGCTTCTGTTGATATTTAGCCAAAACTTCTGTCCAATAGATTACCAACCTGTTATACTGCATGTCATTATCTGTATATTATCTAGTTTTTACTTGCTGAGAATTTCATCTGTTCTTTTGTCTTCTTTATGTTCACTGGCTTCTGCCAGAAACTTTCTTCATTCCCCCATGTATTAGACTCACTTTTTTCAGCCCAAAATTTTAAAGATAAAACATAAGGGCATATGATAATTAGTTTTTTTCTTTTTATTGTTCCTTGTTATACATTTCAATTCTTGTGAGAACTAAACTCATATTTTGAACTGGAATTTAATTTGTCATTAAATATTTACATGTTACTTGAAAAATTGCATGTGAAAGGATTTTAATTCCAATAAGTTATTCATTTAGAGTTGTTTTTTTTTTTTAAATTATAATTTCCAGATCATTAGTGGCCAATTTAGCAGCTGCCAACTGTTTTACAGAAACTCATTTAGATGATGCAGAAAACTGGGCAGCTGTAGAAGCCGCACAGTTTATATATTTCGCAGTAAGTTTCATTGTTAGACTATATCATAGATATCATATATAGTTTGCCATTGATCAAATGTGATAATAATTTAAAAAAAAATAATTAAAGTCAGCACACTTTATTTAAACTTAATAGATAGCTGAAATGTACTACATATTTTACTTAACTTTAGAAAAAAATTCATATCTTTAACTTTTAATCAATTTCCCTTGTCTCTCTTCATCACATCTATATAAAGGATTATAACATTTGTTTCTTTATGCCTGAAGTATATATTGTAAGCCTATCACATTATTAACTTTTTAAAATTAGGGTTACCCTGTAACAGTGTGCCCTCAAGCCATGGTGAGGATTGCCAAATATGCAGCAGAGAACAATAAAACTGTTTTGATGAATATGTCAGCTCCATTTTTATGCAACTTCTTCAAAGAACCAATGTTGAGAATGCTTCCATATGCAGATTACTGGTTTGGGAATGAATCGGTAAGTGGAGATTAAATGTTGATAATATGGATCTTGGCATTTCCCAGATAAAAGCAGTCATATTACAATACTCAATATGCAAAGAAACTTCTGATATATTTACAAAATTTATGCAATATTTAAAACAAATAAAAAGTTTATATAACCAGAAATATAGTTTGTATGTCCAAATATTTCCTAATTTCAGTTTTTCCTTTATTTATTCTTTAGGAAGCATTGGAGTTCTCAAGGGTTAATGAGTTAGGGGTAAGTAATTTTGTTAATGTCAATGTTTTTTTGCCATTACGTGCTAAATAGATAGTAGGCGTTCTTGCTCTCTATATCAGTATAGTCTCAGTTTATGCATATATTTTTTTTTGTATCGGAATTCAAATTTATGGAGTTTTAAAAAAAAGTTGCTGAACTTGTGAAAATTGTCTTATTCACTGAAGCTCACGTAAAGACAGAATCAGAATTTAATGTGAGCTCAAAGATAGCTTCATTTAGTATAATGGCGTATATTATTAATTGACTGCTTTTTGCTTTTAAAATGTTTGCCGTTTGGGAATGTCAACGACCTCAACAAATTCACTCAACTCACTCCCCACCACACATCTAGGTAATAAACAAAAAAAAAAGACTTTTTTCAGTTTTTAAAATATGTCGGATATTTTAATGGTATTTAGCAATACTATTTTTCAAACTACATCCTTTTTAATAAATGTGTAAAAGAAATTATAAAGTTGATTGTACTTATATTAACCTAATTAAAACAATGAATAAATCAATAAAATGTGTCCATTAGATAAAAATTACAACTATGTGTACATATTTATTTATTTTAAATTGCATTATGACTATATATATTTCTTTCATGACCTTTTAGCTACTCAACTTTGGCAGTCAAGAATAAGACTTTTATCTTAATCTTGCTGCATTTTTATTATATGCAAATATTAAAAAAATTTCAAAAACATGTAGGTTTGTTTGCCATTAAAAACCCATTTTCTGAAATCAGCCTTTGTGGTGCATACCTCTGTGTTGTAGAAGAATTATAAAAACTTAATCCCAACAATGCTGAATTAAAAACAGGCTTGTTAACAAAACAAGCATTTATTGGTGTATGACGAATATAATGTCATCTTGTGATGTGACAATAGTCCCTTTCTGTCTTTTGTTTAGTAATGAACTGAGAAGATACCGACTATTTATTCTCCCCCCTTGCCCCTCCTCCCTTTCAATGGGACTCCAGTTTCAAGGTCTTATGCCACCCTCAAGTCATCAATAAATTTGTTTTTTTTCTGAATTATTCTATTATTCTGTGTGTGGGTAAAAAAAATCTATTTTTGGCCCAGGCTGCAATAAACTTCAAATCACTTGTTAACCACTTGGTTATGCTTACTCTCTTGATTTCTCTGTAATTTATCAACATTTCTGTTACAAGTTAAACTGCAGGCTTAAAAATAAAAATAAAAGCTGTTAAGTTGATATAAAAAACATACATTTAGTTTCAATATCAAGTTATGTCTCTAGTTTACGGAGAGGGGGGGGTGCAACAGCAACTTAAAAGTTGGCTAAGAAAAAATGCGGACCCATTGAGGGAAATGGAATGGTGCAGTAGGGAAAGAGCTTTATAATGAATTTATTGTTACTATCAATTTATACATATTATTTGTAACATTTTTTTCTCTCCAAGAAATTATGTTTTATTGCCACCTTTTAAAAATATTTTATTTAAAATATCCATGAAATTGATTATAATCTTGAATCTATTTTCTTAATATATATTTAAAAATAATGTTTGCCTTTTTTATATTTATATAGAATTTATTCCTCTCTAAATTAAGACCTGACCTATATAT
>JAGDYQ010000057.1:2753996-2824727 GCA_021962125.1 Bulinus truncatus
GCCCATTTCCCGACCATGGCCATGCCACACGCAGCTCTTCAACTTTTGTTTTTGTCATTCTGATATCATTCAATCATGTCGCCTTATTTGTTTGTTTATCAACATGTCGCTTGCCCGTGGGTCGGATGACATTGTTGGAATAGCCACGACCCTATCTAGGTCCCAGTTGTCGGCAACCGTTGGTTTTTCGCGAGAAAGTTTTGCCGGCCCGCGTAATAGAAATTCTCCCTACTCACACCTTTCTCAGACTACCCACCCATGCGTCACAGAACGGGGACCCCCCCCTTCCCCTCAAATTTGTTATACATGTATATAGAGATAATCATTTCGCTCTTAAAGGGACATAAACTAGAACAAGAATAAAGCCTGGCAGATCACGCCCATCAGTGCCGAACCTAGGGAATTTCGGGGCCCCGGGGGGAGCTTGGCTTCTTTGGTGGGGGGCCCTGCATTTAGGCATTCGACATCATGACATGAGATAATGTACTTAATATTTAATGTAAAAAAATGTTTGGAGCCACCCCCCATCCCTCAATCCGGGGCCCGGTGGACTTTCAAATTTGGACCACCCTCCCTAGTTACGCCTCTGACGACCATGGATATTTGGGGGCCTTAGGCAAAAGTACCTGTCCAGGTCCTCTAGACCAGTGGTCCCCAAACATTGTTCTTAAGTTCGGGAAGTAAAGGCGGCTGGGCGTTGTCACGTTGTTCTAACCACACAATCCCTTCATATGGTTATAGAAACAGATGAATTCTACACTTCAACTGCCCCGATGGCCCGTTAGGGCTGATGAAACTTTTTTTTTTTATATATGGAAAGTCGCACAATGCCCTGAGAAATACACCACAGTCAATACAAAGGAAATAATTTAATGTTTCTTGGGCGGCCCAGTACAATGTGACCCACGGATCGTTACCGGGGCGCGGCCTGGGGGTTGGGCCTGGGCAACAGGTTAAATAGAAAGTAAGACGGGAAAGGATGTGTGTGTATGTATGTGGGCGGGCGCTAGACGGTTACCTGTTCCTTAGAACGGTTCCGCACCTGTTTTTATGACATACGTGCGTCTCTGTGCCATAGGCCACATACACAAAAACATACATAAATACCCTAAACATTTATGTTTCATTGTTTATGTGTGTGTGTTTTGAATGAAACCTACACACATTCTTCGCCCTACCGATTCAGGACTTCCCCAAACTGTAGGAATTCAAAATCCTTAATCACTTGACTGAAAACAACAATAATAAAAACAACCAAATTGCGTCATCCCTGTTCCTCTCTAACCCTGAATGCCATTGTTTCAAGTTTGTCACACTTTATTCTGCTGGGCGAACGAGATGGAAGAATAAAAACACGGGCTGTAAAAGAATGAGGACAAGTGGCCCGCTTCGGGGAATGGGAGCGCTCTGATTGGCTGAAACTGCGAGGCGAAGCGCAGCCGCCACCACCATTTTTAAATCACCCGACGATGTTGTTTGCTATAAAACTGCTGCATATGCAGAATTTTTTTTTTAAAGTTTATTTATAGAATAAAAGTATTTAAATAAATATATTAGAGTAGAGGTGTTGTAGAAACCTTTTTTTCAAAACACAAGTGTAGACATCCAGCTTTTTAATCTAATTTTATGTCTAGAGAGGGGGGGGGGTAAAAGGGGCATTTAATTATTTGTCAACACAGATTGACATAACACAATAGTATTATTCATCTTCTAGTATAACACAGTAGAATCACCTTTCACGAAGTAAGCATGTTATAAAGGCCGTATTCATATTGCTTATGAGTAACAGCAGACGTGGGGTACTAGGTACTTGTTTTACCAAGTACCTGTACTTTAGTACTCGAGTACATTTTTGGAGTAGGCCTTCCTGTACATGCACCCTCGGTACTTGTACTCGTACTTGCATGGCCAGTACCAGTGCCGAACCTAGGGATTTGGGGGCCCCGGGGTGGCTTGGCCTCTTAGGTGGCCCATGCAATTTGACATTCGACATCATGACATGAGATAATGCACCAAATATTTAATGTAAAAAAATGTTTGCCCCCTCCGCCCCCACCCTAAGCTGGACTTTCGGATTTGAACCCCTCTCCCACTCCCTAGTTACGCCTCTGGTCAGTACTTGGAACATCTCTGAGTGATACTCTAGTAGTAGTAATACTGATTGCCACTTTGATCTCAGTAATCTAATTGGCCTAAGTGAATGCCCCCATATATGTAATACAACCCGATGCCCTGCTAGAAGTCCCTGCAATTTTTTTTCGTCTGTCAGGGTTGTGTGTTTGTGTGTGGAGGGTTGTGTGTGTGAGGGTCGGGGTTCTTTCTGGAACGGCCCTTTCTCGGTCTCTGTTAATTTAAACTGCAAGCATGTTCCTCGCATGGGGGTTTGTTGAGGAATTAATGAACTGAATGCTGTAACGCCTGGGTTCACGGTGACCTAACCGGCCCAGGTCAAAGGACTGGCCGTGAATTTCGTGGTTCAACTTGGTCCCAAACGAACAGGGAAAACAACTTTCCTCATTAGCTCATTTTATTTATTGTATTCCTTTAACTTTTCTCTCCCTCCCCACTTCCAATCCGTGATTACCATTGGCACGTATTAAATTATCGCCTGCTAGAAATGTTACGATAGCCTGCTGAAATTCATGTCGTTTTCAATAAGTTCTCTCTAACAGTCTGACTTAGATTGGTGACTTGAACTTGTCACTTCGGGGCGGAGGAAGACGAAATGAGTCACACACACACGGCCTCAATGCAGTGTTGCCAAATGTAAAATTGCTTTAAATGCCAGATATTAGAAGAACAAATGCTAGAAAATACTAGATTTTTTTTTTCAAATGCTGAAAAAATGCCATAAAGTATTTTTACTTACTAATTATGTTTTATTAATGACAACCTCAATAAAATGTCATTATAAGGTCATAGGTCATAGGTCTTATGAATTTTTTTTTTATTAAGTAGTACTAATCTATGTATCCACTTTAGCCTGATATTTCTTTAGAAAATTCAAAATTTGAGCAGCACTTTTTTTGCCCGTTTGAGATATATTTCACTGCGAGAATTCTTGAAAGTACTTTGTTTCTCTTTTTATTTTCCCCCGATTTTCATACCGCTGTATAACTGCTCCAAATATAAAAAGGCTAAATTGGCAACATACTCAATATTTAGCAAGTTAAAGAGGAACAGTCAAACTATACAAACACCTACCATATAACCAGACTTTGATGTAAAATTTGTAATGATGGAAAAAACGTCTAAATTTTAGAGTTTTTTTTTCACACAACAATAATAGCCAACATAAAACATCACTTGTTATCTCCGTAGCTGACAGGGTTAGATGGGTCAGAAGTCAGATCGGTCGACACATTCCATTTACAGTACTGAACAATAGTATGGCACTGTCCAACACATCGTACTGGTAGGCATACAGGCCCGTAGCGTGCGAGGGGGGGACAGGGGGGCCTGCCTCCCCTGCGTTTTGTCTGCCCCCCCCCACTGCTTATTTGTTCTACTTAGTAAAATGTATTACCTGCCCCCGCCCAACTAGCGATCAGGTGTGGATGGGTCAGATATGGGCACATTCCGTTTAGACTAAACAATAGTGTGACACTGACCAACACAGGTATGCTCGTAAGGGGCGTAACCGTAAACGGCCGCACTAGGTAACTTAATCCCCGGGGAAAGTTGTGGGTAGCTTGTCACAAGACAATATTTTATACTGAAAAACTCTAACTCAACCATTATAGTTTTAGACGATTAGTACACCGCCTACTAGATAGTCTAGTGATTTATAGCAAATAGTTGGGCGAGTTGGGCCAAATCTGAGATAAATGGAATGTTTGGATCTCACTGTTATAAATATATGTTTTGTCAATATTTCTTATTCATGGACCAAAAAAAAACTGCTAACTTATTTCGTTTTAATGCTAGATTTCCTGCTAAATGCTAGATCAAAATTTTTGATGCTAGATCGCACAAAAAAATGCTAAATCTGGCATTAAAAATGCTAAATTGGCAACACTGCCTCAATGTGCCTGCGTCTGCTACTTGTGTGTGTGTATCTGGCCACCTCCTCCATGTTTTTTTTTCAAACAGACATCCAGTTTTCTCTCCCCTCTCTCTCTCTCACACAGTCTAAAGCCGGTGTTGTTGATTAAAAAGTGTGTGTGTGTCGCCCCCCTTTTCTCTCTCTCTCTCGGTGTTTATGTGCGAGCGTCCTACTACGCGAGACCAGTTATTGTTTGAGTGTTCGTTCTGATAGCAAGAAGTAGTTTTCATAGTTTTACGGTGTTATTTCTCGTTAGCAGACGATCTTCTGATACGGAAGTGTTTTTACGGTGAGTTTACACGTACGCAATTTCGTTTCTTTTATCCGCATGCGATATATTCGCAAACACTTCACATTTATTTGTTACAATAGTAAATGTCGTTAGTTATGTCATTGTAAACCAGTCAATGAAAATCTCCACCCGGAAATATGGTTTCTTTTTCTTGTCAGAAAGTAAGAAGTGTAACCGTGGTTCAGATGCGGAAGTGCGTTCATTCCCCCCCCCCTGGCCTAATTCTCTATTTGAAGACGAACGAAATTTTCAAAGCTGTTGATTGTTGAATTCATCTCCTAAAATGTAAACCTGACACAGTTGTCCTTTTATTATAACTATCATTTTTAAATTTAGACTTTGCAATTTTCGATTAGTTTTATTGTGTATTAATTGGAGCCGCTCTATTGCCTCGTGAGTTTTGTTGTATTTATGTGATGTGTGGGTGTTTGCGTGCGTGTGTATGTGAATAATTGTTTATACCAAAGTATCGCAATGTTTTTTTTTTTAATGTTCTAAAAACACAGAACGGAAAAAAGATTGAGAAGTGAACCTCTTTGTCATTTTGTGACGTACTGTCAGTAGCTAAAAGCGCAACAGAACGTGGTTGCTTGGCCTCTGTGTGTGTGTTTGTTAGAATAATTAAAAGAATGTTGTTGTCGGGTCGGAATTAAAAAAAAAAAATAGAAATGTGTGCCAAAGTCTATTGTGAAGTTGGCAGCACTTCACTTTTGCAGTGGCGTAACTGTGTGGGCATCTCAAGGACGTCAAGCTGACTCGTGACATCAGCCTGGCTTGGGAATGTGTGTTTGTGTGTGGGGGGATGGGGCAGGTTGATGCTGACGCCAAAAGGTTTTGTCCCCCCCCCTTTTCCCCTCCCCCTCTCCGTGGTGCCCCTCCAGTTAAAGCACGACAGTCTGTGTGTTTATATTGTGGTGATGTATTGCGGACAATTATGAAAAACATTTCCGCCGATGTTGATGTAGGAGGGGGGGGGTCCTTACATTAATAGTTTTTTTTGTGGTTAATTTTATTCTTTGATCTGCTTGGTGGTTGGACTCACATCAGGGGTGAGCAAACGTTTTTGACTCTCGGGCCGCATCGGGCTCATAAATTTGACATAAGCGCCGGGTAGTGTGTGTGTGTGGTGGGGGTGAGTGTTAACGAAAGGTCAAAGGGTGCTTATAAAGTTATGTCCCCTGAACTGCAGGGTGCCGGTCAGAATACAGTTAACGTTCGTTACTTCCGTTTCATGTATGAGGTTATAACATAAGGCGTTCCTTTAAATATAGGTCTTCCTGTGGTACCAAAAAAGACCAAGCACGTATATATATATATATATATATATATATATATATATATATATATATATATATATATATATATATAGAGAGAGAGAGAGAGAGAGAGAGAGAGAGATCAGTGACCGTAATGTCACTGATCTAAATAAAGAGCATACAGTGCCGCTTCCAGAATGTCATGTATTATATTCCAGGCGGGGCTTCTGATAGGTCTATGGAAACCGGCCCCCCCTCCACCAACTTCCAGGTCATTTTTATTGAACTTAATTGTAAGCTGCTGGGGCCTTTGAAAGGGGCTCAGGGCACCTGACAAGTCCTCCCTCCCCCATTCCACCTTCCCCCCCGAGGCGGGCCGGGTTTATACGCGATGTCTGTCACTAATAACTGTCACACAGTGACCGGCTCTCTTATCTACTTATTTATTTATTTATTCCAACGTTCCCGTTGATCAAACTGGCATTGTAAGAATGTAATGTTTGCTGTTAGACGCAAAAGAGGTAGCGCATAAAAGTGCGTCAGTCTTCCCGTCCTTGAACTTTAAAAAAAAAAACAACGACGACGACGAAATGTAAACCGTACACAAAGAAGAGCTATTTTCATGCGGTACACGCCCACTTTAAATATAAATATATAGAGAGAGAGACTCAGTGTTTACATGTATGTCTACCGCTGGCCGTGTGTGGCACCGATAGACCGTGTATTATATAGCAAACAACACAGAGGCCTTAGAGCTGGTTTCTTGATTCTCACAACTTACTGCCCCTTGTTAGTTTACACATCGGTTTGTGTGTGTGTGGGGGGGAGGGGGGTTCAGCAACAGTTACTCCCCCCGTTGTTGTTGTTGATAACTGATGGTGATGGGGAGGTGGCTGTGTTGTTTATGGTTGACATTGTTTTATAATAAATTCGGATTAAAATTTGACTTCAGCAGTATACATATAATTATATATATTTTTTTCTGTTAACTGATAATACGTTTTAATTTGTTGTCATAAAACGAGGGTGTTAAAAGAGGTCACCATGGTGATCTTGGACTTCATGTCAGGAGTGTGAATTTCATTTTCTTAACCAGACACCACAGTCATTCACAGTTGAGTTAATAGGTTCCCCGATAAGCAAACCTTGCTTTTTATATAAAAAAAAAAGTATTCTATTTTAAGCCTGCTTTTATATCTCCGTAAAAGAGTCCACAACGAATAAATCAAACGGCAACATTGTTTACATTTGACCTGAATGGGAGACAACTCTCGATTCGGTTATATGAACTTCTCTAAGCTGCGCGCTTTGCGCTTGGAATAATCCTTCCATTACATTCATTACATTACCCGTGAACTCGTCAAATTTAGGTTAATAAGTGAAGATCCAACAACCCGGTGGGCGTAAGATTCACCGCCCCAGTAGTGTTTGTGGCACCCATGGCGGGCTCATGAACAATGCCTTCACTGACCTCCCCCCCCACCCCCTATTCGCCTAGTTACGCCTCTGCTCCCCCATCGACGCGGCATAAATTGTTTTCTCCTCAATGCGTGCGATAAACATCAGAGGTGTGTCACGTGATGACCGGGTCATCCATCCCTCATTGTTTAGTCGTTTATAGGCTGTTTGTTATTGTCAAAGACAATCGTCGTCAGCAAATGACATTCCAGCCGCGACATGTTGACACAACACGGTGATTCAGTGATGGAAGTCTGTCTGCACACACACATACACACACACACACACCCCGGGGATCGCTCAGCGATCATTTGATACAACCAGCCGCTTCAAACCGCTCAAGTGTTTTCACACAAATTCGTTCTTCTGTAAAATGCCTTGCGTGCTGTAAAGTTCAAAAGTAGCACAAAAAGTGGGCGCGACTTTGTGCTACTTTACTGTGGCCCCTAAAGCAGTGGTACCAATGACTAATTTTGTTTTTATAATGACTGGTAATTTCTCAAGTCACTTTATTTTTTTGTCTTGACTGTGGTTCTGGTTGGTGTAAAGGGGTGTTTCTGTGTGTGTGTGTGTGGGGGGGGGTGGATTGGAAACACGACTACTCACTCAAACATGATGCATGTCTGACACATCTACACATTTACATAGATGCCGTTGTCGCCTTTAAGCAGCACACGGGGGGGGGGCGGCAGTGGCGCTTCTACGCATTGTCGCGATGACTCTGACACACCTTAAACTGCTACACATTCTCTACATAGGAGATGCATGCGTCACTATGGCAACGGGATCTACACACAATGTATAAACACACACACACACGTACATCAATGACACATTACATGTAGATGTCCATTAAATAATAAGCCTCAACGTTTCACCACGGAGGTGGAGGTGGTGGTGTGGGGGTATTGGGGTGGGGAAGGTGTCTCGCTAATGTTTCACTGACTCCACACTAGTCCACACTGTGCGGTGCACGCGCTGGTTCATACCGTGTGATCAAATAGTCCAGATGGGTTGTAAGTATGCACGATAAAATCATGAGTGATTCTTGTGGCAACTCACATTTTAACAAGTCTTGTCTTTTAAGTTGTGTGTGTGTGTATATATATATATATATATATATATATATATATATATATATATATATGTATATATATATGTGTATATATATATGTGTATATATATATGTGTATATATATATGTGTATATATATATGTGTATATATATATATGTGTATATATATATATGTGTATATATATATATGTGTATATATATATATGTGTATATATATATATGTGTATATATATATATGTGTATATATATGTATATATATGTATATATATGTATATATATGTATATATATATACATACACACACACGCACACAACTCGACGCCGCCCATTCTATAAGCCCACACAAAGGGCGTTTGAAAGCACACC
Organism: Bulinus truncatus; assembly: GCA_021962125.1. Lineage (NCBI taxonomy): Eukaryota > Metazoa > Mollusca > Gastropoda > Planorbidae > Bulinus > Bulinus truncatus. The sequence goes on from JAGDYQ010000057.1 coordinate 2,762,487, forward strand.
TGTTGATGTGTGAGTCTCTTGCTTCAGTTGCCATTTTCTTTTTTTTTTGTACATTTATTTTGAAGATTTCACGTGCGTGGTGCGGTACTTAACGACTCACCTGAATATCAGGTTGAATGGGGGTGGGGGGTGGAGATGGGGGGTTTAATCACGTGACAAAAAAACCCACCAAAACAACAAAGTCAACTTAAAACAATACAGACTGGACTATCCGGTTGTGGGATGCAGGTTGTCGTAATGAAATATTTCCGTGTGTGTGTCTCTATGTCAACACGGTGGTCTGACAGAACTATTTGTCACCGCGCAGACACACACACGTGTTTATCGCCCTGCCTAATGACTGTTCCCCCCCCCCCCTCATGCCAAACTGGATGTGTGTATTATCCGTAGTGATACTCTATGTAAGCCGATCTGCACATGGCAACGCAATCTATATACAAGTCTCGCCAGTCTACGAAGGTGCAGACAAATTTTACCGAACCTTACCTGTTGTTGTTTTATTTGCGTACATATCAAGCAGTGACTCATTACAATGAACCTGATAATAACCGGAATGTTTACTAAATAACGCCATGTTTTTTTTTTTAAATTATTTTTAGATTTGTGGCTATTTGTTGTTACCGTGAAACATCCTGTCACAGAATATGTATCATACAGAAAGCGCATTTGCTATTTGAAAAATTCTCTATCAATGACTATGTGTGTTATTTTCCTTTTTAATAGTGTAGCACCAAAATATTGACACACAATAGAATAATAGACAAATATGGCGGCTTTCGTGAAGATCCATTTAAATTGACGATGCGCATTCTGAATAAATAGCTGTACCCTGCAATACCTTTGCATAGAGTTATATCCCCTTAGGCTTGATCGGAAGGTTGATTGGTTTCGGGCAGATCCGATTTTTTCATGATTGTATTTTAAACTGGAATACTGTTGTATTAATTCTTTACTTTCGATTTAACACAGAACCCAAATCGCTATTATTTTATTAGATGTATGTTCTCTGCATCCTGCTGCTAAACTTTAACCGCTTTAAGTTAATGATCTCGTTGGCTCAAAAGACACGCACATACTGTTATAAAACGGGGACACTTTATGTGAGGCGTTTTGAGCTAGACCAGGCTGTCGGTTCGGCTGTATTGAGGGGGCCATAGGGTAGGAAGGTTTCCGTAGCCTCGGCGTTATGAGGGATATGGGGGGTGGTGGTGTGGCTAGCAAAACGCCCAAACGCTTGATGATATTAAAATATATTTGCGAGAAGCTACCTACGATCAATTTTCGTAGCGCATGTCCTCAAAAAAAAAAAATGAGCGAATTTTGCGAAAATTGGCGCAATCTGGCAACCTTGTACAAATGGCAGGTCACGCCCTGTTAAATCCACACTTCACCCTCGTCTGGTTCATCCTGTGCACCCTATGGAATGAAATGCGAATATTTACACGGAACCCTACCATGTACTGGTATGATAATGGTGGGGGTTGATACGGGGCAGTGGTTGGTGTGTGGCTGGGGGAGTGGGGGTTACATATCATCAAAAGAAAACTATTTAGTGTGTCAAGTGTGTGTATTATGTGTTAAATTTTTTTTTCAACTCATCGTTTTCATACAAAAAATCTGGCCATGCTAACATTTCCTAAACACACAGAGCTGCATACACTCACACCGTCTACTTCATAAACGGAACGCACCCCACTCCCCCCCCCCCCCCACACACTAGTGTGTGTACATCTTCCAGTCAGGTTGGAGGGTATAATATGGTGACCCTTCCTTGTATCGGGTGTTGCAGAAAGAATGTGACACAGTGTGGCCCAGTTTCCAGCTCCAATCTGTTTTCATTGACACAATACGGACCCAGAAATATTACGTTAGAAAAAAAAAACTATGAACTTTTTTCAGAAACTTTCATTTATGATTTCGGCCAGTCCATTCTTTAATGTTGACAAAAATGTGTAAACACTCTGTCAATAAGCTACACATCCTGTGTCAATTTCGCTGTGTTGTTGTTTTAATTAATATTTACACATACTAAGATTGGGCATCTCCACATACCACGATTGGGCATCTCCACTGTCTCCTCTATAAATACAGTGTGTGAAGTCCCTTATAAGGGTGAGGTGAAATCTCTCAGATCCAATAAACCACTAATGGTGCCCTTCTTTCATCCCCACCATTGCCGATAGTGCAATAGTCATTGAGGCACCACGGGAGTTATACTGGGAGTAACTATGACCTGAAGTATCCATTGGTCCTCAGCGGAGATCAAACCAGGGACGCTCAGGTCGACAGCCAAGTACTTAACCAGCAACCTTCAGTCTCTGCTATATATCCTGTATCTACATCTGTATTGTCTCCCCTCTGTTATAAATCCTTTATCTACATCTGTATTGTCTCCCCTCTGTTATAAATCCTGTATCTACATCTGTATTGTCTCCCCTCTGTTATAAATCCTTTATCTACATCTGTATTGTCTCCCCTCTGTTATAAACTCTGCATCTGCATTGTCTATCCTCTGTTATAATCTCTGTATCCTGTATCTGTATTGTCTGCCTGTGTTACACAGCTTGTGTATGTAGCAAGTATACGGTAAAGTCTTTCTTTATGTTGGTTTTATTAATGAGACTTTGAAGTTGTGTGGTTTTGCTTTGAAAATTATTTTTTTAAAACATGCTTGTGTAATGGCAGTCACTGAAAAATATGTTACATAACTTGTATTGAATCTCTAAAAAAATTTTGTCACTTGGAATGGTTCTTTTTTAAAATACTTATTAACCAGCAGTGTCTTGCGGTTCAAAGTATAGACACATGGGCATAATTATGGATATCAGAAAGAAAAACTGTCAGGCTAGTGACAGCTGAAGAAATGTATTTATAAATATTACAACACTTCTGTCAAAAGAGAGTGTAGAAGTGGTCACCGGAGCAGTGAGCAGCAGAATAAGTTTATAGCCACCAATACAAGAGATGGACCTGACGAGACAACTATTATGTAAATAGATCTAGTCCAGTGATCATAATGAAGGGTTTGCGAGTTCATTTTTCAACACTAAAATTAAAAAAATCAAAAAAATACTTTTATAAAAATGTAAAAAATGGTCGACAGTTGAATATACGTCCCACTTATTAAAATGTAGTAAAAAACAAATTCCTTAGACTTCGGTCATTACAAATATATACAGAAATTATATTGAGTAAATAAAAGTATGAGCGCCAAAGTATATCTCTTGTATTACAGTATTAATGAAAGGAAAAAAATTTCAACATTAACATTTTATAAACTTTGTATGTTTCAACAAACTCTTTTCAAATATGTTGATCAATATTGGCACTCACACTATTTTAGTCAATATGATTTCTATAAATATTTGCCTGATCAAATCCTAAGAATTTTAAATTTATTTTTTACTTTTTAGTACATTTTGATAAAAAAGTTTTGTAATAAATTTATATAAGTAGTTATGTTTGAATATTAATATGTGAAAGATTTTCTAACAAAATTTCAAAGGTATTTTTCTAAAAAAAACCTGCTTCTGGGCTTTTAATTTTGTTGCTGTGCAAATTTCGGGAAATTATTAAATGTTTCTTTTATGAAAATAGTCTAATATTTGTTCAATTTTTTATGTGGTGTTTAAGTTTTATCAGCTTAACTTCAGTTAATCTTCAGCTGTCTGTACATCAGAATTGTCTACCCTAATTGTCAGTACATACTTTGTTCATGTGTGGTTGTTTATTTTGTCATCCTGCATTATCATTACTGTTCTGCTTTGTAAAAGGGGGTACAATGTGTTATTGTTAGTCAGTTTGAAATATTTTTAGAAGCATTTCTCATGGCAATTACAACAAAATATTGTCTTTGTTCTGAATATTGGGAAGCTAAAAAAAAAAATAAAATAAAATGGAGCTATATCATTTTCTAATATTGGAAGGGTAAATTGGGTTAAGTTTATAAACGTCATGTTAATACATATATATTTCAAAATGCATTACTCATATGACATTTAAAGTAATACGTTGCCTGTGTTCTGGTAAAAAGCTCTCAGTATATCTAAATTGTCACCATTCATCTATTAATCCTGTGTCTCGTGTCTGTGACTTGCAACTGCGTAGTCTCCTCTTTGCTTACTCTTAATTTGTTTATATTTTGCTTGTTTATGGCTTAGTATATTATTCATTGGAAGGGTGTTTTAATTTTTTTATGAAACCTCATTCTGATAAGCATGACTCATGCGACTTCTAAAATAAAACATTGTTTTGAAAAAACTTTAGAAATATTTTCATTGTCACCATTCAGTAATTCATCCATGGTAAGGGGCTATTCATCCCGAACTATTTCGTCCTTTGTAATTATTTTCATTTGTCTTCCCTTTCCTTTTGATATTTTTTTTTAAATTTTGTGCATTATTTTAATTATGCCTTATCATTTACTTGAAGGGTAAAATGTGTTTGTGTTCTTTAAACCCTTACTACTGTAAGAAATGTAAATAAGCATTTACACTGACATCTATCATAAAAAAACAATGAGCTGACTGGACATGAAGTTCTAAGTCACACTGGAGGAAAATACCTTAACACCCCTCCCCACCCCCCCAACTACCCCTTTTTTCAAACCCAAATTAAAAAAAAAAAAAGAATTAATCATAGCAGGAAGGAAACAATAAAATTGTGACATTTTTTAAACAAAAGATATGGTGCTGTTCACAGGCATTTGAGTGTAGTGAATAGTTTAAGTTTCAGAATACTTGAATGGCTAAGTTTCAGGATAGTTTAAATAACCGGTAGCCTTTGACCTGACATGGTTTTAAACAGTGTTTCCCAAACTTTCGACACCTGTGTACCCCCCTTTTTTAATTTTCAAAATACTGAGTACCCCTAGTAAAAAAAAAAAATTGCGTATATTGTTTTTACATGTCATGGTTTCCCCCTCATCTTATTGCTTTCGCTTTAGCTGTACACTTTTACCCAATGTTCACTTCCCAGTGCAGTGCGTACCCCCCTCCAAACTCTTCCAGTACCACCCCCTGGGGCAGGAGTAAGTGTACCACACTTTGGGAAACACTGGTCTATACAAACAAGACAACACCTGTGCCTCTACTTATTACCCCCCCCCCCCCAACCCCCCTCCCAAGACCAAGTTAATCTTCAAATGGATAACAAGAAATGTAGATAGGTAAACATGTCCAGTGCAGATTGGAATGTGGAGTTTTTGGATTGAACCAGTTCACTTTTGACTTAATGGTTTCACTGTGTGTCCCTGTCACAGTCTCTTGTAGGTCATTGACTTTGGAAAAGGTGGTGGGGGGGTGGGCACTTGAGTGCTGAAAGACATTGAGTCAACATACTTAGAGGTATTTAAACAAATGCTTATCATAACCGGGCCACATGTTAATTATATTTACTTTATGGACAGGACTGGAAGCAGAACAGACCCCTTCCCCCCCCCCCCCACCTTCTTTAAAATCTCATGGCATGCTAAAGATCTGTTTGACCTCCAGCTAAATGTTGTAGGGGGGGGCCCTCCTAAAATAATTATTTCCCCTGTCTAGGAATCCCTGAAGTTTGATGGGCCCCTCCCACCATCCAATAACACCAGTTGTTTTTTTTTTTTACCTCCTTATTTGTATATGTTGAATATCTGATGAAATATTTGGATATAAGCTTTTTTTTATTTTACAAGTTTACAAGTTAAATTTTGTTTTTTTTAATAGAATATACTTTCTGAATTAGTAGAACATACTTTCTGATTTAATAGAACATACTGTCTGATTTAATAGAACATACTTTCTGATTTAATAGAACATACTTTCTGATTTAATAGAACATACTTTCTGATTTAATAGAACATACTTTCTGATTTAATAGAAAGTACTTTCTGAATTTAAAAAAAATTCTATTGTTTTTTTTTGTAGTTCAGATTACAATGAACAATTACAGAAATGGTAAACAAGAAAATGTGCAGAATGTCAGTAGCAGGATAGTTTCACTTCCTTATTGTTTTCTTGAGAGGTTTTGTAAAGATGTCCTGAAACTTAAAACTGCTGAGGTTTTATTAAACCTTCCCCCATATTTCTATTCAGGAGATGGTTATTTCATTTCCTCGTTGTGAACACCGCCTTGCAAAAAAATGTTTTTTTTATTTGTTTTGGTCAATGTAGAAAAATGTTTGACAGTCTGATGTGTTGCAGTTTTAACAGTTTTTTTTTTTAGAAAGACTTCACAGTTTTTGAGTGTAATTCTATGGAAGTGAATTTTTATTGCAAACTTTCAATCACGCTACGTTCTGCTATATAAAAGTATAATCAATAGTGCGACAGGTACTCGACTGTCTCGGTAGGGATTAATTTGACTTTGTAATCAAGTTTAATAATTTGTTTACAGCTGGGCTTAATGTTTCACTGTCCTCCATTTTCAGATTAATTGTGCTTTGATTTCTTCACTACTACCCAATCCCAACATGTCTACCACACCAACCAAGTCTGCACCCAGTGATCTTCTGGCTGAGATTAGTAAGACAGATGCTAGCAGTTTAAACCATGTTAAACCACAGGAAAAGAATCCATTGCCATCTGCAGAAGGTTAGAATATTTCTTTCTTTAAAATAAAGAAAAAAAAAGAATGGGGTCATTGTTTTGTTCCAAGTAATTTGGTGCACACTTTCATGTTTCACTCATTTAGTCCTATTTATGTGTACAAAAATATAATTGGTGCATACCAAGTTAACCAGAGTTATTTATAAATTATCCTCTTATTGTATATTAAACGGAACTGTGAACGTATTTTCATATAACCAAGAAATGCAGCCAGTTTGTTTCATTATATTTTCATAATATTAACAACTCAGTGTATTACATTACATTGTCAGCCTTGGTTACTTTCATAGTTCCCCAACGAGCTCATTTTTTTTTCACCGACCTCATTGCACATATTTTATCACTGAACAATTTTGTTAGTTTCAAATCACTCACATTCTCTTCAAAGATCAAAATTGTGACTTTTTACTCCAGACTTTGATATCTATATTGTGATAATTCATTGATCGATGTAATATTTGCTTTGCTTATTTATATCTTTAGCTGGTTTTGTTTTTTTTGGCTTGAGGGAAATGGTATTAGATTATTTATAAATTTATATTTCGCCTATTTTTGCTCATTGAATACAGTGAAATTTCAAGTCTCCGCAGTTGATAGATGTGGAATTTTTTTTTTTTTAAAATTTTTGCTTTAGCAAGCCTTTTATTTTTAAACACAGAATTTAGACATCTTGTTTATTTTTTTTTTAGCATCTTGCGGCTTATGTTTTTTTTTTTAAATTATTTTTAAACAGCTTTGGTTGCATCTTAAAGGTTTTTCTGGTTTTTTTTAATTTTTTGTTTTAAAGCTTTGCATGTTTATTTAATGCTTTTGGAATTATTAGATGTCCTCCAGGACCGCCTTCACCAAGATTTGCTCAAAAGCGTTAGCCAGTTTGATTCTTCTTGCCTGAACCGCGCCTGTACAAAACAGAGGGTCATTCTACCTGACTCGGGCAGTGAGTTGCCAGAATCTCTTGCATGTCACGGTGTGGTCACTTCCAAGGTCTTTTATTTTTAAAATAATTAATAAGCTCTTTTTTTGATGGGATGATAACACATTCTCTTTTTATAATTTCCAACACTATTCCCCGATTCCAACTTCAAATACAAAAAGAAACAACTAAGAGACATTTTTAGTGGAATGGCTAGAAACTCAAAAATTCATTACTGAAGAATCGGTTTAGGAGTCCGAAGTTAGGGTATAATTCTACGATTCAAAAAGTCCAAAGGATTTCCTATTTCGATTGACAGTGTGTTGTCCCTTCACTAGTAGCCATTAATTATACATGTCTAGCAGATGCATTAAATAAAAAAAAAATGTTACAAAATATGGACTTTTGTTCAGTATAAAAATAGTTAAATGTTTTACACCAAAACCATTTAGTGAAATCCATTAAAAAAAAATTTTTTTTTTTACCTGCTCATTGGACTAGTGGCCACACACCGGTGCTAACTTGAAGTTTTCTTCTGTTTGTTTTTTAAATAACACATCTCCTGGGAATCTCTTCGGAGACTCCTCATATGCATCGTAAAATCTTTTGACTAACGACTTTCAATTAATGTGTGTGTGCTATTGAAATTTCTGAACTGCTTTTGCTTTGCTAACACGTTAAGACAGCTCTGTGAATCTAGCAGAGATTATCTCTCTATAGACATTAGCAGACAGTTCCCAGAAAGCTATGAAGAAACTGATTTTGATTCAGTGTTGGAATCATCTGGTATAGCTCTGATATATCAGAATCATCAGTTTAAAAAATAGTAATTTTTATGATACACACATATTGTTGATAAAGGTCTGAATAGTAAATTCTCAATCGAAAAAAAAAACAGTTTTGTCCTGAACTCTTATGAGGTTAGGCTTATTTTTTTCATCGTACCATGGACGGTTTTAAGACTTTTTTAGTTTGCTGCTTCATACATGTTTATGCTAGCTAATCTTCTTGCCGTCACTGATGTGTTTTCATAATTTAATTGATAAATATTAAAACATAATAACATAACTCGAAGACATTTATGTCATCGCTTGCAAGTCAGTGCTGTTGATTAAAAGGTTGGGCTGTGATTTTTTTAAACCAAACAGTAATAGCTTGACATGGAACTCCTGGGTGATAGAGTCATCATTTTTTTTTTTAATGTTCAGTTGAATTATTTCAGTTCTTCATGGACATCGATTTTTAAAGCATACGTTGCTCTTATAATTTGTCCTCCGTTCATTAGTCCTACTAACGTAATGCATCCTGTAGCTCAATAAACATTAATTGTTTGTGGGTGGGAGTTACTGTTTTTTTAATTCTTTGGTAGTGGCAGAGCCTCGCCTGTTTTTTTTTTTTTTGGGAGCGCAGTGACTTTTGGAGGCATTTTGGGGCCCTATGGAAAAGTTCCTCTAGAATCAGATGGGACAGATATGTGTACTGGAATGGGGGGGGCCCTTTTGGAGAAATTCTTGGGACCCTAAGCAAAAGACCTTTAGATTCTGATTGGATGGACAGGAATGTGTATTGGGAAGGGGGCCCATTTGGAGAAATTTTTGGGGCCCTAAGCAAAAGACCTTTATATTCTGATTGGATGGACAGAAATGTGCACTAGGAAGGGGGCCCTTTCGCAGTGGCGAGCCCTAGTGGCCTAGTTTTCCTGTCTATGAGGATGGCTCCTGTGGTTGTAAGGTTGTGAGCCTGACTGACTAGTTGCTGGTTTCACTGGTTTGAATTCCAGTGACATTTATATCTGCCGCACAGCAGACATTGTAATACATTTAGATGACGTGGTCACGGCCTCTTGCCTCTTGTGTGCCTCCATACCCGCAATCGTAAAAGTGTCCATGTAAAGTGGCTAAAAGTTCAATATATATAACATATCCTCCCAGTAATTAGGTAGAAGTTAAACCTGTGTTGTGACCTGCTCTAATACTGTATTGTGAGGGGGTTTTGGGTTTTCACACTTTTTGTTTTTTTTTAATCCTAACAGCATGCATGGCTTCATTCATTAAAGTTTTAAAAAAAAAAGAGGAGACTTGTTTCATGACTTGTTTCATGACTTGCTTCATGACTTGCTTCATGACTTGCTTCATGACTTGTTTCATGACTTGTTTCATGACTTGTTTCATGACTTGTTTCATGACTTGCTTCATGACTTGTTTCATGACTTGTTTCATGACTTGTTTCATGATTTGCTTCATGACTTGCTTCATGACTTGCTTCATGACTTGCTTCATGACTTGTTTCATGACTTGTTTCATGACTTGTTTCATGACTTGTTTCATGACTTGTTTCATGACTTGTTTCATGACTTGTTTCATGATTTGTTTCATGACTTGTTTCATGACTTGTTTCATTGCTGTTATTGATATTGTTGCCATGCGAACATTGTATCATATCATTATTTAATGTGACCATTATACATATATATACATAATTATCCCTATAGTCACACTAAATGTGTCAAATTATTGTTGTACACTTTCATGTTATTATTACATTGTAATCTTTTTATAACACTGTTATACACTCTCATTAACAAAAAAGGGAAATTTTTTTCTGTTCTTTGTTCTCTACTGACATGTTCGTTTTATATTGTAATAGATTTTTAGCAGCAATAGCACAGAAAAAAATAAATTTTTAAATATTGACTTGTTAGAACATAAAATGAAGCGGTTAAAGTAGGCAGCTAATAAACTTGTGTCTATGATACTTCTATTTAGTCACTTGTTATTAGATTAAGTCAATGACTCATGGAGTCATGGACATTGAAATAATCAGACGTAATTAAAAAGAAGATTTTCTAGCTGTCGCACAGAGAAGTGAAAAAAAGAATTATTTATTGTTGCCGTTATTGTTAAAAATGGTCATCATTATTATTAAAAAGTGTCTCATAGGTAAATTGCTTGGCCTTTATACATTTAAAGAATATCTTTTGAAGTCATTATAAAGCCTATATCAGCATAATACTTATTATATACATTGTATATTCATTTATTTAAGCATAAGCATCGAGTAGTTTTTTTTACTATTGATGTTTTTAAAGGATCATTATTTATAACTAGATGTAACCTGCAAAACCTTTGCATAGAGTTATATCACCTTAGGTTTGACCAGTAGGCTAAGTTACTTTCGGTTTCAGGCAGACAGTGCTGAACCTAGGGATTTGGGGGGCTAGGCTTCTTTGGGGGCCCTTACATTTTGACATATGACACCATGACATGAGATAATGTACTTCATATTTAATGTAAAAAAAAATTTTGGGGGCCCCCCTCAAGCTGGGGCCCGGGGGAACTTTCGATTTGGGACCCCCTCCCCCCACCCTAGCTACGCCTCTGCAGGCAGATCCGATCTTTTCATGATATCACAATTTAAACAAACAAATATTTAAATGGAATTATTTCACACTTTGGCCTTTGGGGTTTCATGTTTAAAAAAAAATGCAGAAACTATTCAACAGTGTAGGTTTTTAAAAAAACATTTATCGAATCAAGACGCGGGCATTACACCGTTTTGAATTCTTGTTTTCCGCTTTCGATCTAACGCAGAACCCAGACCGCTATTATTTTATTAGATTATTCATTCATTACACGCGCATAGACTTTGTGGATGTTAAATTTTTTTTTTTTTTTTTTAATACCGTCTGGTGTACGTTGTTATTAAGTATTCAGGCCATGCTTGCGACAATTGGGAAACTTTTAATGCATAGCCAGGACACCTGTTTAAATTTTTACATTGATGTAACGTTTGTTGATTTTGTTTGTTGTGTGTTCTGCATGCAGTCATAGCAGAGGAAAAAATGCACCAGGAGCACATTGAGAACATCAACAGGTTTAAGAGGACCAGCCTGAAGAGGACAGATTCTATGGAGAAGGGCTGCCTGCCCTCGCAAGATGGTAAGGTGGTCAGCCTCTGACGCCACCCCGGAGCAGAGCCAGCGCTGCATGCTTTGTGAATATTTGCACATTATTCTTTTAGCGGCTGCTTCTCTGGACTGTCTATTATTATTATTGCAGTTTTTTTTTGTTATAATATTAATCGTCCGTATGAGACATCTTAATTCTCGTCATAGGCCAATCAGTTTTAAGGTTCTTTCTCTTACAGATTGGAATGGATTCAATATTTTAAATATATATATGTATATATATATACAGTCGATTCCGCTTAATTGGGACACATCGGGACCGAGGCTTTTTGTCCCAATTAAGCGGCTGTCCCAATTAAACATACAAATTTACTATAAGATATACATAATCACATTTAAATAATCACATTTCCTATGTTGGAAAATGAAACAACTGAATTTTATTCTAAAAAAAAAAAAAAAAAAATTGGTGTACATATTTAAAATTGTTTTTTTTTTTAAATTCATTCCATTCTATAAGACTGTGCACCCCAGTTAACATTCAGCTCAATATTTATTGTTCATGTTTAGTGATTCAAGTCCCGAGGCTTTTTGTCCCAATTAAGCGGCTGTCCCAATTAAACATACAAATTTACTATAAGATATACATAATCACATTTAAATAATCACATTTCCTATGTTGGAAAATGAAACAACTGAATTTTATTATAAAAAAAAAAAAAATTGGTGTACATATTTAAAATTGTTTTTTTTTTTAAATTCATTCCATTCTATAAGACTGTGCACCCCAGTTAACATTCAGCTCAATATTTATTGTTCATGTTTAGTGATTCAAGTCCCGAGGCTTTTTGTCCCAATTAAGCGGCTGTCCCAATTAAACATACAAATTTACTATAAGATATACATAATCACATTTAAATAATCACATTTCCTATGTTGGAAAATGAAACAACTGAATTTTATTCTAAAAAAAAAAAAAAAAAAATTGGTGTACATATTTAAAATTGTTTTTTTTTTTAAATTCATTCCATTCTATAAGACTGTGCACCCCAGTTAACATTCAGCTCAATATTTATTGTTCATGTTTAGTGATTCAAATACTATGAACATGTAATAATGATCTGCAGTATGCTTTTTTATTTTGTCATACCCAGCTAGCCACTTCAGCATATAGACTAGCAGGAATTTGTATCTCAGCTGTTACAACCCCCTACGTTGTGTGCACATTTGTGTTTGATGTTGACTCACACCCTTTATTGTTTGTGTTGGCTTTATGCATCATTTTATCATACTACAGCATATATATATATATATATATATATATATATATATATATGTCATTTATATGTCATCAGTACTCAACATTGAGAACAGATTGTGCTCTATGCACGTACGCTTCACACATTTAAAAAAAAAAGTTTTTACCTACATATGCAACTCTAAATGCATTTAGAATTTATTCAACTGTGTCCGATGCTTTTTTTTTATCACATTAATCATAGAACAATATAAATATTTTGTTTAATTCATTTCTTGTGTACTCATCTTTATTTTCTCTGCGGGCCTTCATCGAATACTTTCCCACTCTGTTCCACCAGGCACGATTCATATGCATTGAATTGTAACATAACCTTCTATTTTTTTTTTCACAGCTCCTAAAGTATCTTATTGTTCTCACCTCTTGAATTTCTCATTTCTTTTATTCAATTCTTATTTGCTAAATAAATATGCCATCATGATTAAATGTAGTCATGTGAATTATAATAAAAAAAAATATTGTAAGGCTTGTCACTGTAACCCATTTAGCTCCTGTTAAATGTTAATTTACTGTACGGTTTTTAACCATGTACTGTTTTTAACCATGTACGGTTTTTAACCATTTTATTGTATAGATTTAGGCCTTTCATAATTATGTACTCTGTGTTCATTTAATTTAGCTCTTTGAGAAATATATAAATAGTGTAATAAATAATACATTCAGGGTGTCTATTATGACACTTCAGTTCAAAAGTGCAACTTGCTCTGTCTGTTAAAAATTCTGTCCACTGAAGGTGGTCTCGTCTGTAAATAGTTTGCCCTCCCCCCCCCCCCTCCAGTGCTATTTTAATACTTAATCTGTACAGTATCCGACTTTAAGATGCCGAACGTCAAGTTTGACTTTCCACACTCTTAAGTAACTTTTCTGCCCAACACATTTGTAAAAAAAAATCGCATTTATGAAACATTAGACCAGACAATTTAAACTTACATAAACATTTTATTTAACATAGTCATTTTAAATTAGAAGAAACAACAGTTCTGACCAAGTTTATAAGACCATTGAATTGTTTTACAAAAAATTAACGATCATAGTTTTTAAAAAAAACTTTCTCTTCACAACTAAAATTATACTGGTGGGGATGCAAACTTATGATTTCCTTTTAGAGCTGATTCCCCCCCCCCCCCCCAACAATCCCAGTTAAACAAAAAGTTCTAATATTGTTTTTTACACACTGCATGTTTTTCAGTCATCAACCAGGAGAAAACGGAAGCTGAGTTGAGGGATAGAATCGGCTCATTTAACAAGGACAAACTGAAGCATACTACAACAGAGGAGAAGACGGTGCTACCAAGCCCTGATGGTAGGTCATTTATAATTGGTTTTTTTTTTAAACCTTTCTTCATGAATAAATCTTGTTGCAGGTTCAAGCTGCTGATTTTTAGATTATGGGTCATTAGTATCATTTGAAACTTGTTATACATTTTTTTTTTTAACTGGTGTAATGTGTCTGAAAGTTTGAAAGTGTTATTTGCAAAAAAGTGTTTGTAAAAATAGTTCATTCAATTACAGCCCATAAAAGTTAGGAAATTTTATGTCTCTGTCATGAATGATTTAATCTGGACATAATCTCATTTACAGTATTTGCATCATTATTCACCTGAGGGTCATCCATTAAGTCATCAAATGTTGACGACGGTTATCATTTTAAAACAAAAAAAGTTCTTGGTATTGAAATTATTTATTTGAAAAAAAAAACTACAAAAAAAAAAAAAAAAAACTACAGATATTCAACACGAAAAACTTGAGACTGAGATTAAAGAGAAAATTTGCCACTTCCACAAGGAGCAGCTGCATCACATCACCACTGAGGAGAAGGTTGTCTTACCAACAGTTCAGGGTACAGATTGTGACTGTGTGTTCCTAACGCCACTGCAGGATGTGGTGACCGCATGGCTGAATGGAGCACCAATTAACCCTGTGTGTGTTTGTGTGCTTATTTGAATTTTTTTCTAAAATTTGTGGTGATGTCTTACATAGCAGTTTAAACGATTTTTATGTCATGTCTTAGATATCAGCTTAATGGATTATTTTGATTTTTTTAGTTGTTTTTCTTTTTAAAATAACATGCCTGAATTCCTTTGAGTTTTGAATCTTAAAAAAATGCATATACATGTATCTGTTCGTTCAGTGGTTCCTCAAATCCACTAGCTAATTTTTTCAAATTATTAAGTGATAAATTTAATTTGAGCTTTTCTTATTTTCTTTCTTGTATCATTAATGGTGGTTGGGAAAAACTGAAAAGATTTCTTAGTGGTTGTGATTCCCAAGACATCATAGAAATTATATTGACTACATGAAACTGTGAGCGGCCAGTCTGTATCTCTTTATATTTATGAAATGGCAAAATTTTAAAATCAGAATAATATAAACTTTATATGACTTGTAACTCTATTGATTGCTGAATAAAATAAGGTGCACTGGAAGTAATCGGTCATTATACCACATTCATTGGTAAACTGCAAGATATATGCATGAAATAATGACTCCATTTTGGTGCTCACACTTTTTAAGATACTATAATTTCCATAAATATTTGTACGACCGACGCCTAAGGAATTATGCTTTACTTTTAAGCAGGCTTGCGGAGCCGAGGAGCCGGGAGCCGCTACTTTTTGCTGGAGCCGGAGCCGAAAAATTCTGGCGGCTCCACGGCTCCCAAATGTTTTTTTTTTACAGCAGAATTTTTTTTTTAGCTTTAAAATTGCAAATTTGTTTGATTGTTTGCCTCCTACAATTTGAAATGTTGTCATTTTTTACGAACGCCACAACAGTAACACGCACATCACCACAAGAAATCTTTAACGGGGAATCGTTTTGTGTTCGTTTTAAATCTTGTTTACCCTCCGAAATTTTTTTTAATGGCATGTTATTTTGTTATATATAAAGTTAAAACAGTTTTATTTCATAGAATAATTGTATCAATCATTAAAAAATAAATTTTTACTAAGAAGACAAATAGTACGCGTCATTTCGTGTATTGTTTGACCGCAAATTTGTAATAGACTAAAAACAAAATGGTCGCTTTCTGTATTTAACAATTTTATTATAAACAGAATATCTGAAATAGAGTAGATAAATTTATAAGGCTGTGGCTATTCGGACCCGGGTCCCAATAAAATACGATTGTTATTCGGACCCGTGGCAAATATGCACTAAGCTTGGCTATATTTAAACTTTATTAGACGGAACCCGAAAAAATAATAATACAGACAGTATTACAGTAATCAGTAATACAGACACTGAGTAACGATTAAATCATACAATTATTGGTACCCGGGTCCAGGCCGTAGCCAGAGGGGGCTAGGAGGGCTGAGACCCCTCCCGTTCATGACCTGAGCCCCCCCCCCCCCCCCATGTATGATTTGAGCTTTTTGACAAACTTTTAATAATAACGGCTATAAAACATCAATCATTTTGTTCAATTTTGTTTTAGGGGCCCGGACTGAGCTGGCCAATCAACTTTTTAAAATATTTATATCAGCACCAGGGGCGGAATTAGGGGGAGGGGCCGGGGGCATTTCCCTCCCCCCCCCCCGCCCCCCGGTTATCGCAAGTTTAGGTAAGACATCATTAAATTATCGAAATTTTTTTTGTTCAAAGACCAATTTTCAACAATGAAAACAGTTTCACCCCCCCCCCCTCCGGGTCAAAGTTTTCTAGATCCGCCTATGTACCCCAGAATCAGTTCTTTGGCACCCCCCCCCCCCCCCGGCCGAAAAAATTTCTTCGCCCCCCCCCCCGAAATTTTCTTTGCCCCCCCCCACCCAATGCAATAATCCTGGCTACGGGCCTGCCCGGGTCCGAATAGTCACTTCGAATTTATAAATAATAAATATAAATACTGAAGTCTTTAAATATTTTAAATAATGTATCATTTTACTATTGGCTAATTTGATCATTGAAATAACTTTTTAGTACTTATGAAAATGGCGACTAGTGAATTCTCGATCGAAAATAATGATATGATTCTGGATGCACTGAAATGGTTTGTTTTTAGTAAAACCGACAATGCGTATATTTTTCAAGTTCCTGACTATAGGGATAAACGCGGCAAAATTTGCATAACTTTTTATCAGCGGCATGTTAGCGTGGAGCAATTACAACAATTTTTGTCTCGTGTGATACTATCTTAATAGGGAGCCGGAGCCGTCAAATTTGTGGGAGCCGGAGCCGAAAAAAATATGGCGGCTCCGCAAGCCTGCTTTTAAGTACATTTTAAAAAGTCTCTTTTTTTCAAAGTTTCATTTTAATATTTGTGTATTTATTTACATTTATATTAATTCATTTTTTCCAGCAATAGGTGATCATTGTTAGTTTTTAGAAGAAACATGGGAACTAATTTTAGAAGAAATATGGGAACTAATTTTAAAAATGACAAAATGTTAATGTAAACATCTTAGTAGATTAAAGCTGTAATAATCAGTTTGCTAAAGTGATACAATATTTTAATATGTTTCTAACATGATTTTAAAATAACTCATGTAATACAGTCTGAAAATAAATCTGAAATAAATCGTTTACATTTGAAGAATATCGACTAGGACTGCTTTCAGCCAAAAATGAAATAGGAGAATGCCACATACATTATAACCATCTGACACTGAATTTTGTAGGCCAGTGCTAACTTGCTATTATATTTGTGACATGGGCTCATAATTGAGGCAGTAACCTCTCTTCATTTTCGATGTGCTTAAGAAAATTGCTTCACTAATATTTATGCAGTCCAAACATTTTCTTTTATATTTGTCACAAGTGAAGTATGATTGAAGTGAAAATAAACTTTTGGTCTATTTTTTTGTGACCAATGGAAAGCTTAGATGGTAATTCAGCATGCATTTTTGTCAGTTTATTACTGTTGATGAAAAAAAAAAAAAGTACAAAAAACTGTGTCTATCGTATCTTCTTGTATTTTCTTTTTCGTGGGCATGTCAAGGCATGATTTTTTAAAATAAATAGTTCATTGGACAGAAAAAAAAAATGCAATAATAAACTTTAGGATAATAAACTTATTTTTTTTCCTGTTTTATTTAATTTTTTAACCCGATGCTGTAAAAAGAATAAAAAAAAGTTATCCTATAGTAAATTGAAGTTTATCAAAGTATCATAGAAATTGATTTTTTTTTTAAAACTAATAAATCAATGATGTTTGAAATGTATACATTTTCTTCAGTCACATATTCTGTAGATTTAAAAAATTATTTTTTTCTATGTGTGGA
Source organism: Bulinus truncatus (assembly GCA_021962125.1). NCBI lineage: Eukaryota > Metazoa > Mollusca > Gastropoda > Planorbidae > Bulinus > Bulinus truncatus. Next base: position 2,780,431 of record JAGDYQ010000057.1, read on the forward strand.
CTTAATTAGATATCCAACATGAGAAAGTTGAGCAGGAACTAAGGGACAGGATAGGTTCCTTCCATAAGGAGGATCTTCATCCCACTGAAACAGCAGTAAAAGTTGTCCTCCCTTCTGAAGATGGTACATTATGATGATATATATCTTGTTGTCTGAATGAGCTAATTGCTTTGTGTGCTTGATGTTGTACAATGTTAAAAAAAAAGTGTTGTATAATAGTTCCCTAAACAGATCATCGGGTTCTGATAAAGAATTCATGTTTCTGTAGCCACATATATGGGCTGGTGCGGCTAGAACAATGCTCAGCCACATTGTTGCCGTCCAATTTATAAAAATAGTGCGATTGTAAAAAAAATTTACACGATTCTAAGAGTGGATGAAATAAAAATAATAAATAAATATTGTTAAGTGAAGCTGCCGAAGGCTTAATCTAGAGCTTCTATTGTTAAGTGTAGCTGACGAAGGCTTAATCTAGAGCTTTGGAGACAATATTTTTCATTGAGCCAATTGAAAGCATTGAAAATAGATTATAATTTGAAATGACACCTCATAACCAACTCTATGTGTGATTTGGTATTTTTTTAAATAGCGTAAAGACGCTTTTTTTGTCACAGTTGTGATGTTCTTTTATTTTTATACAGTGCTATAAAATATGCTCGGTATTAATCTTAACTTATGATACAATTAGCCTGTAAGTATATTTTTTGGTTGACACCAGATATTCAACATGAAAAAGTGGAACAAGAGCTTCGGGAAAGAATTGGCTCCTTCCATAAAGAAGAGCTCAATCCTACTGAAACTGCAGTGAAAAATGTTCTCCCAACTGAAGAGGGTATATTTCATCTTGGTCATGTAGCCAGATACTCACTCATTTTCTTTTTTTTAATTGCAGTGTCGTACCAGATTTTTTTTTTGTTTGTTTAAACAGCCCTTCTATTAATTTCTTTCCCTTTGTGCTTCTTACATTTTTTTTTCTTTTCAATTTTAGTTTGCCACATGTTTATTTGACTTAAATCAGGTTTTTATGTGCTATTTGTTTTGATTGCTATTAATGTAAAATGACGTGGCCAGATTGAAAAAAAAAATGTAGAGAAGCATTAAGTAAATGTGTGCATCGTCTTGTAAAAAATTTAACCATTTAATTCACTTTTGATAAAAGTAAAACATTTACTAACACTAATTTATTTTTAATAAACATATAACGTTGTTACAGAATCTTAACAGGAGTGAAACAAAAAATTGATTTTAATGTTGATCTTTTAATAATTTTCAGCTTAAATGCACTTGGGGTGAAATGTAAATCTCATGGAATAAACATTTAAATATTTACATGATGCCTTCAAATTTACTAGCTAACTGATACAATGTATGATAATTTCTTTTGTTATGACATGACATGCATATAATTTTCTAATCAACATTTTCCTTTTGCTTTTAAAAAATTTTCAGCTTCACCTTCATCATACTTCATTCCCCTCTTCAATTTTCCAACCTGCATAATTTTTTTTTTACAATTACGTTCTCATCATTACCATGATTTATTTTAAATTAACGATTCATGATTCAAAAAAACTTTAAATTGTCTACAGTCAGCATTTTTTTTTATTAAGTTGAGAAATTCATGATTTCAGATAATTAGTTTTCAATAATGTTACTGACCAAACATTTCAAGTTGTACCCCAAATAATATTTTTAATAAGAAATTCAACATATCATCTCTAATGTTTGCAACCTAACCTTCTCAAAACTAACTTGTTAGCAGAGGATTGTTGTTTCTGTGTGATGTATCCATTCAAAACTCCCCGTGTTTTTTTTCTTTCTCTTTCCCTCTTTTTTTATGTGTACCATTAGACAATTAGTGCTAGTTTGCCAGAGTTTTTGTTGAACTCTAAAAAAATGATTTAATTTTTACCATTATGACAGTTATTAAATTAGTCTTTAGTGAATTTGTATAACTTGCTGTAGATGTATTTTAAGTATACCTCTGTATATATATTGTAAAAAAAAATGAAACACATTTGGTGTCAATGATTAATATAAAAGCTTATGTAAAATTGGATTCATTTAGTAAAATAGTACAAATAAAGCTATGAATTGAGTGGTTCCCTCTGAAAGACATAAAAGTACAGTGGTACATCTCTAGTTATTTTTGGTTTCGGGCAGATCCGATTTTTTCATGATTGTATTTTAAACTGGAATACTGTTGTATTAATTTTTTACCTTCAATTTAACGCATAACCCACACCACTATTATTTATGTAGATATCCTCACATTTTGGGGTATATGAGCTTGTCAGTGACAGTCTGAACGCGGAGCGAAATTTATTTCTTGATAAAAAATTGGTTCCACTGTACTTTAAAAAAAATGCAGGGCGTATGATTTTTTTCATCCTGTGGCTATTAATTAAACTTGTTATTGTGAATAATGAAATGGAATGTGATTCTCATCCACAGTCATTGTTCAAGAGAAACAGGAACAAGAGCTGAAGAACTCCATCAGCTCATTTAAGAGAGCCAGCTTGAAACATACAGAGACGCTGGAGAAGAATCCTCTCCCACAGTCTGAAGGTAAGGGAACTCCATCATAGAGTAGATAAACAGTTCGGTTCAAATGGGTTGGCAGACTAAAATAGTTAACCCTAATGTGGTAAAGATAAGTATTTTTTGTGGTAATTTGCACAGATAAAAGTATTTATAAAAAAATATAAATATAGTGAAAGCGCTGGCGCAGACAGAGGCAATGTACAGTCAGTTTCATCCGTCCCATGGTCGGCACCTTTTGTCAAATTTAGAATCCATTATGGCCCATGAAAATCAAACAGTTTTCCCATCTCAGCCTAACAGCAGATGTTTTTTTTGTGGTGGTCTTCTTTGGAATGGCTATTGTGGCTCCATGGACAAGTTTAAATAGGTGACTAGCACAATGTCCAACCACCTTTACTTCCCGCAACTAATTTCATGTTCCCATTATAAATTGGAAGGACTTTCAACAGGACTTGAAAAAAATCTTAGATATCTCAGCAGGTACATATACCTGGACTTTCAGGTTGAATGTCACACTCTCCACTGCTCGACCATCCATTCCCTGTTTCTAGTCTCTATCTGGTATAATCTTAATGTTGCTTAAGTTGATTCTAAAAAAAAAAAAAATTCTTTTGCTGCAGCTAATTGTTTATTAATGTTCTTTCAGCGATCCAGCAAGAGAAGAAAGAGACTGAGTTGCGCAATTCTATCGAGGGTTTTGAGAAGACCCAGTTGAAGCATGCCAAGACAGATGAGAAAGTCAAACTGCCCACCAAAGAAGGTCAGAGTGAACCCAGCAGCGTTTATTGGTTGCTAATAATAGATTAAAAAAAAAAAATTAGTGTGTGTTCCGTAAAGTACGAAAACTATTAATAGGACCCTGTTTAATCAATTTTTTTTTTCTCTCTCATGCAGAAATTATTGCCGAGAAAAGATCAAAGTAACATTTCCAACCTGAAGAAGAGACTAGTTCAGTGCTATATGGATGGCTGTTGTTTGTGTACACCAGATGGAGATCAGCAGACCCAGCTCAGGGACACTTGAGCATAACAATCTATGCATAGTACTACATTCAGCCTTGTACTTAAGTAACTCCCCCGCTCCCCCCCCCCCATTCTAATTACAGGATTGTGGCTCATGGATTTTTAATTTCGTGTTAAAAAACATTTTGTTTTGGAACATTTAATGTCTTGTAAGATGTAAGGCTGATTAATGTAAAATTATAAATTATACATTGAGATATAAGTTTTTTATTAGGCTAGCTGAAGTTGGGTTTATAAATGTGAAGATTTTTTTTTCCCCACCTGGTTGTTTATGGTCTGTTCCAGTGTATTTCAACGTTATTTTTTTATCTGACAGCTGTTCTGGAAACAGACAAAAATCTTAAGATCAAGAAACTTTTTTTTTTAAGTCATAAAATTTCAAATGAAGAAAAATCACATAATTATAATTTTGTGTGTGTTTATAGTAAACATTTGAGTCGTGTTTAAAAAGCAATCGGTTGAAAAGTTTTAATTTTTTTCACCAAAAGAAATTTGTCTGTTTCCATGGCACTGAGCCGTGTAATTGCATTGTTCATGGAGCCTGTACATATATATATCAAGTGCCTGTTATTCAAAATTGGATTCATTATCTATTCATAGTTCTGTCTTGTTTTTTGGTTTTTTTTTTCCGCTTTACAAGTGTAATAAGAGTAATAGTCTTTTTTTTTTTTTTAAAACGGCAACTAGGCATTCAAAATAACGGCATTCTTTCACTGAATTCAATTTTATTTGTTTCTTTTTGATGGAATAGTTTTTTTTTTTTTAATTCAAATTTGTCCTCACTGATGAATTGTACATTCATAGTAGACAGGTGAAATGTTCTATTAAATGTTAAAAATGACATATTTTTTTATTTTTTCGCATATGATAAATATCTGCTGAAATGCTTTTGTCAGGTAAACACACCCCCCCCCACCACCACTACCAAAAATCCCAACATAAACTTTAATATAGCTATATTAATAAATGTTTTTGGTTTTAATTTTTGTAATAATTGAAAAATAAATTGTTCTAAAACTAAAGAAATATTTCTTAATGGACGAAAAAATTGTTGAAAGCATCTGTCCATTGTTAACATCACATATATCTGCTTTTTTTTTTTTTATGAAGTTTTTTTATTTTCCTTTAAAGGGGATTTTGATGTAAATGCTTCCCTGTTTTATTATATTTTTCTAATCGAGTTAATGCACATATACTTTATACAATAAAATGCTACTGTTGAAAACCTGTACTCTTATCTGTCATTACTTCAAGTGTACTTTTGTTCATATTGTATGCTGGTCATGTTCAATTACTCAGTATATTCATATGAATCCCTGTTTAATTAATGTCATTGTTCTGTTTTTTATATTTGCTTCCCCAGTTCTAAAAATATGCCAACCTCGCTTCATTACAAATTTTTAAAATATTGACCCTTAAATTATTTTTTTTTTTGGTGGTTAATCTTGAATGAATTGTTAAATTCATTTGTTTGTAAATTTACAGTCTTTATGTCAAATTAATTCTTCATAAAGAAACATTCCTTTACAATTTACAGATTGAAAAGTTAACAGATAAAATAAATAGTTTCCCATTGGTTTTCTAAAAACAGTAACTGACAGTACTTATCTATTGCATGCTTCTGTTATTTTTTTTTTTTTACTTATTGGGACTTGTACAGACTTTTCATAATAAATTTGTTTCTGTATTGCCTCAAGTTTCATGGCCTTAATTTTTTTATTATCATTATGTTGTGAAAATGCAAAGAAGTAAGTGCTCAGCGTCATTTCCTGTTTGTCGTGATAGGGTATGGACAATTAATTTTCATCATGCAGTGGAAAAGAATTGCACAAACATTTGCCATCATTTTTAATTGGTGAAGTAGAGCAAATCTTTCTGATAAGGACTAGTGAATAGATAATCAATATCTTTCCATTATTTACAATGCTTAGCAGTTTAATGTAAAATATCTCCTGAAAAATTTATAGTTAATAAACCAGTTAAACATGAAACAATACACTCTAAAAAAACATGAGTTTTTAAAACAATCGGTTTTCTAAAATAAATATATTTTTAAAATATTGCATTAGATTTTAATTTCATCACCAATCAAGTACTATTATTGATCCCAATCAGAAACGTAGCATTATTAATGCAAGGGAAGTAACCCATTTATTAGTGTCGTTACGTATTTAAACATGGCTATATCCCTTAATGCATATAATAATTTTTTTACATTTGTTAAAAATTGAAAAAATAATTATTTGATCCCAAAATTCATTATTGAATCATGCATTGTCATATAGCAAGAACATGTCTGCAAAATTTCAAGAAAATCTATCAGTAAAAAGGTGATAGTCTCCGAAGTAACCAATATATATATATATATATATATATATATATATATCAGCCCCAGTGACAATAAATGTCAGTGTACCACACTTACCACACATCTCAGAAAAGGAATGGAAGGTGAAATAAAAAAAAAAAAGAAAAGACATATCATTTGATTGAATTAAACCTAACATGTTGGAATGCTGTCCGTTAGTTGAAATGCTGTCCATTCATTGAAAGGCTGTCCCGTTAGTTGAAATGCTGTCCGTTAAGACACTGCACGAATGCCATCGATGATTCGATGATTAAATAGTCTGTGGCGTAGTCTGTGGCTGGCGTTGAGCGAGGCGCCCCTGGTTCCGAGGTACTGATATTCTTTAGTTACCTGGCTGTAATATGAACTTACCTGTCAGGCCACGCACACAGGGCCCTGCGTAAGGGGTCACGCGTAGCCAAAGTTACCCGTAAACATGCCATTCAGCCCCGTAGCGTGAAAATTCTACAGGAGGGGCCAGGCATTCTACAGCAGGGGCCAGGCAATAGCGGGGGGGGGGGCAGGTAATACATTTTACTAAGTAGAACAAATAAGCAGGGGGTGCATACAAAACGCAGGAGGGGCCCGGCCCCCCTGCCCCCCCCGCACGCTACGGGCCTGATGCCATTTAGTCATGAACACTCACAGATCGCCGCATTGTGTGAACACACAGATCGCCGCATTGTGTTTGAAAGACCCAGTTTGATCATATAGTGTGTAAGTCCAAGCGATCACATTTATTCCTTGAAGCCCTAGCACAACCTAAAGTGGATTAAATTATTTGCTTCGGTGTTATCCGGTGTTTGTACCGAAAACTGCTGAAAACAGATGCAAAACTGGGGATTAAAATCTAATGAATACTACAAAATATTTTTTTGCATTCAATATTGAATCAAAAAAACATTCAGTATTTCAATTATTAATTATTATAAAAGTAAAAATATAATTAACTAAAAAACGGATAAGGAAAAAAAATATATTTTACCGGACAAAAAAATATGGAACGCTTCACGAATTTGCGTGTCATCCTTGCGCAGGGGCCATGCTAATCTTCTCTGTATCGTTCCAATTTTAGTATATGTACTGCGTTAACAGTACATAATGTGGAAGTCTTGATTGGTTTATATAGTATAAAATAATTTAAATACTAAATGATGGTGTCTACAGTTTTACATAATAATTTACATATAAATTATAAAAAACCTATAACATATTATTGTGCAAATAATCAAAACAAAATTTTAATTGTAATATTAAAATAATGTTTTTGAAATTTTTATAATGAAAATTATACAGTGTTATCAAAATAAATATTTTAAATGTAAAATGTTGAATTTATCTCCCCTGTTACAATCTCAAGAAAAATATTTTGACCATTTCTTTTTTTTTTTGGATAATATTTGAAAAAGAAAAAAACTGCAATATTCATTGGACATTTAAATTAAATATTTTATTTATAACTAGCTTAAAATGACTTTTTAAATTTAAATGATTAAATTTTTGATTTTATTCTGTCGATTGACAGGAAAATTCTTTCCCTGATAAACAAAAAATGTATTTAAATTTATAAGGGAAGCTACTCCGCGTTTTTCCTGCGTAGATATAACCATAGATATATAAGACCATAGATATATAAGACTAGATCGCTTATGCTTATTTAATACAGACCGAGAAAGTGTTATATTCGAGACCCTTACTTTAAAAAGAGAAGAGTACTATTCTGTACAGTTTTTTATTTTTTACCGAAAAAGATTTCCTTCCTTTTAATTAAAAAAAAAAATCCCCATTCATGCTACCGACCCATCTCAAGGAAAGGGTTACTGTTTTTAAACTATACTAATTATTTTAAAATTGCCTTGGTTTGTATCTTGTACTATATTTAAAAAAAATATTTATCGACATAGGACCTACCCGCAGGCGTAGTCAGTCGATGCTATGTATCGATACACTCATGTCAAGCACGTAGTCAGTCGTTGCTATGTATCGATACACTCATGTCAAGCATGTAGTCAGTCGATGCTATGTATCGATGTCAAGCCTGTACAACAACCACCATAACCGTTCTAACAAGAGACAACAGCTAATAAGACCCACCCCTTACTAACAAAGACACACCCCAAGTTGGGGTCCCAAACCCCCTTTCCAGTAAACAATTAACTATCAAATCTCATGACACGTACTTTTTTTTTCTTTTTTATTTTTCAGAGATTTCACAAAACGATATTTCCCCTATCTTTCAAGTCCCTGGGAAGGCGGGGGGGGGGGGAGCAGCTATTTACAGGGGCGGCCCCCATATAACGACGTGACTTTTTATACGATATGAATAACAGATATGGCTGTTTACATCATCATCACACAAAGCCACCAATGTCCTTTTACCCCCAACTATAGATATTTAAGACCAATGGGCTACGCGCCAGTTTTGTTATTGCGCACCTCAAGTTGATGCAATTTAGCCCTTGGGACAGTGGGGGGGGGGCGAACCTTTCTGGGGCCGCGTGCCCAAAATTTAACCAAAAAATAAAAACCCACTTATTTATAGCAAAGTGCCAACACTCCAGTTCAAATGAAAGGAAGTGATATTTTTAGCCGTGTGCCGACTGTTGAGGCTCTGCGTGCCGACTGTGGCACGCGTGCCCATACATTCACAACCACCGCCTTAGGGTTAGGACAGGGGTCGGCAACCTTTTGTGACGGAAGAGCCAAAAGTTATAATTTACAATTTTCTCAGTTTTTAAAGAGCCACTAAAAATTGTTATTTCAATATTGTGGTATTTGATTAGGCCGCAATTTGACATCGAAAGAGCCGCAATTTGACATCGAAAGAGCCGCATGCGGCTCGCGAGCCGCAGGTTGCCGACCCCTGCGTTAGGAGTGACGTGTTTCGGGAAACTATTTGATTTATTTCATATCAACAGCCATCATCTATATTTATTTATTTCCTGTATTAAAGAATTAAAATATACCCGTCTGACATTCATCACATACATTTTTCTTTACTTGTTTAACTGGCAATTTTTTAATGCATAATTTATCTTTTGATTACGTCATTTGATTAATAATTTAAGCTGCATTTTATTTTTTGCGTGTGCTTATTACTGGGGGAGCCCTAAAACAACCCCATAAACGGCAAATGGAAGGCAGAGGCATAAGCAGAAGGTTTTAAAGCTTTGGGGCCCCTAGGCAAAATTATCGCATGCGGACACTTTACGCATCATGTATTATTATATGTTAACACGGCCATTTAAAAAAAATATAAAGGACCCTTGTGATTAACCAGGATTGTGCGCGCGCACAACTGATACACAGATACACACAGGGCACACATAAATATTTCTTGATAGGCCGTGGAAAGACCTGTTGACCACTTTGTTGTGCACAGAAATTTCTTCAAAAGTTGCGCTCGATAATAACGTTTGCCGCACACAGCTTTCGGACAATTACTGGGAACATCGGAGGGAACATTGGAGGGAACATTGGAGGGAAACAATGAAACCCACCAGCAGAACCGATCTATGGACTCCCAAGTCCCCAATCAGTTATTGGAATTTTTTTTTTTTTAAACCATAATATGCGAATTCAAAAAGACGATTTGCTGTGTGGGGCGCTTGCTCCTTTAATGCTCTGCATGTGACGCCACACCGGCCTTGAATATTTATTATGATATAATTGTAGCTTTTTAACTTTAGGCCTAAATACAACGCATACATCTCACGTCAAGCTTCTTAACTTTATGCCTAAATACAACGCATGCATCTCACGTCAAGCTTCTTAACTTTAGGCCTAAACACAACGCATGCATCTCACGTCAAGCTTCTTAACTTTAGGCCTCAATACAATGCATGCATCTCACGTCAAGCTTCTTAAGTTTAGGCCTAAATACAACGCATGCATTTCACGTCAAGCTTCTTAACTTTAGGCCTAAATACAACGCATACATCTCAAGTCAAGCTTCTTAACTTTAGGCCTAAATACAACGCATGCATCTCACGTCAAGCTTCTTAACTTTAGGCCTAAATACAACGCATACATCTCACGCCAAGCTACATGCTTTTCTCGAATCTACGGCATACAGTCTAAAAAGATACAATCAATTCAAAGGAAACTTACACTAGATATAGGTCTACACGTTTTTTTTTTAATAACTTAAATCAAAAAAAAAAGGAGTCCGGGATTTTTTAAATTTAGTTTAATATAAATAGATTGTATCAAAATATAGCAATGTTTATACAAATGTTTGTAAAAAAAGATGCGAAACAAAAGAAAAAAAAACCCCAAAACAATTGGCAACGAAGAATATACCTAATAGATTAGAACGTTAATCTCATTTTAATTACACGGAAGAATATCATCAGTTTAAAAAAAAAACAACATTCATACAGATGTACACGAAGTAAAATATTTACACATGAAGTCCACAGCCAAATGATGAAACGAAAAAAAAAATGTAGGCCTAAACTCAGAAGCCAAAATGGAATGCTGATTGAATCTCAGTTTTAAACAATGGCCGATCTTCAGAATATCTCATCACAACCCCAACTAATCTGAACAGATCGATTGTATCTCTTGATATTTAAAAACCCAGCTTTTTGAATTATTTCAACAGTATCAAAAGTCATGTGTAGAGTAAGAGCCCTTCTTAGGTCTTCAGGAGCCCCTTTTGCAATATACTTTTAGACATAATGGAAGTGGGTTGGGGGGTGTCAAAAGATCCTGTCAGAGCCCGGAAGTAGAACTAAAAGGGATTTTTTCTAGCAGAGGGTTGCGGTGGACTAATTTGCATATCTAATACAACGTCTCTGATAGGGTAGAGCCCATCCCCCCCCACCACAGCCCAATCTCCAAACGCTATTTCTGTAACTTACAAAAACAGTTGCATAATTAGTCAACATGTTTTCTTCCTTATTGTGAGAATGTAATCTTATTATTGTCTAAACAGAGCGAGCTCGAAAAAAAACTTAATAAAAATGTCAACTTAATTCAAATGTCACATGTATTAATGTATACTTTGTACAGTGGGACAAAGTCTGTACTTTTTTTTTAACATACATGTACTTAAAAAGTTAGACTACATTTTTTTGTAGAGTATTCAATTTTTAAGTAAATTAAAGTCATGAATAATATGTATACTAGCAGGGCCGGATTTACAGTTTTAAGGGCCCTAGGCCAACAAAAATTTGAGGCCCCATTTTGAAAAAAAAATACTGCTACGTTGATTTTTTAATTTTTGTATACTATTCAACATTTTTGGGGCCCCTTATTTTTGCGGGGGGGGCCTAGGCCACGGCCTATCTGTAAATCTGACCATGTACACTGGCGCAGCTTACCAGTAACAATATATACCGGTATATTATTGTCTTTAACTAATAGCAACAGAAAGCCACCATCTTGGCAGTAACTGTGGATATACTGGATTGGAATAGGCCAAAAGATATATCAATTAATAAGAGCTAAATTTATGGAACCAAATTATTTTTTTTCCACAGTACGTATTTTGTAAGTATATTAGCAAACAATGTACAATAAATAAATAAATATTTGGCTTGCAATTTATACATTCTGAAACCTATCAAACATGAAGATCTCTCACGTCGCATGCACGCACCCTTTCACCATCAGGTTTCCTCCTTCGTAATCATACAACACCGGCCAGATGAAGTAATCTATCGTCCTGGCGTGCGACTGGTCACATGACCACCACAGGTTGTGCTTGCCCGTGTCGAACCTCGTGTCTGCGACCTGTAATTTCATTGGCGGCTTCTGGATCGCCATTTGCCACGTCACGGAAGAGCACTGGAGAAGGTATCTGTGCACGGAATCATTGGACCAGGTAGAAGGGAGAGGTACACTTGTGCTGCTGCATTGACATTTAGCCAACTGAAAGAGAGAGAGAAATGTCAACTATAAGACATGTTTTACTAATTTTTTTTTTTTGAATATTTGGATTGCTAAATTAAAGTTTAGTAGCAGTGCAGGATTTACGTATAAGCTACTCAAGCTATAGCTATGGGTCCCCACGCTTTTGGGGGCCCCCAAAAGTGTATTATCGAGAAATTGTTGCATATACTTAAGTGTTTGGCACTGGCATATAATATCCGGGCTTTAAAAGGGCCCCATATCCCATATAGCTTAGGGCTTATTAGCTACAAGTTAACCGTAAATTATTGTTTTCTAGCCACGGACAAGACAAAGTGCAATCTTTCAAATATATGTACAAAGTCATGGCCGGCTCCGAACTCATGTAAACTACTCGCGGATTTCCAGATATTCACAACACACCGAAACCTAAGTTCTGAGCCATTAATTAGGTATTGTGGGAAAGGAAGGCATATGCAGAAGCTTTTAAAGTTTTGGGGCCCCTATGCAAAAGTATTGATATGGGTCCTTTTCGCATCATATTTAACAGGAATTTTACAGTGGGGGCCCTTGGCGATCTAGTTTGCTCCCCCCCCCACTCCATAATACTGATTACTGCATTACCAGTGGTTAGCTACTGTTTAGAGATTATTTTTTAAACATATTTTTAGCTCAAGAATACAATCGAATGAGTACTTTGGCCAATTCTGCTTCATTACTAGTGGATAGCTACTGTTTAGAGATTATTTTTTTCAAATATTTTTAGCTCAAGAATAAAATCGAATGAGTACTTTGGCCAATTCTGCTTCATTACTAGTTGATAGCTACTGTTTAGAGATTATTTTTTTCAAATATTTTTAGCTCAAGAATAAAATCGAATGAGTACTTTGGCCAATTCTGCTTCATTACTAGTTGATAGCTACTGTTTAGAGATTATTTTTTTCAAATATTTTTAGCTCTAGAATAAAATCGAATGAGTACTTCGGCAAATTCTGCTGCGTTAATTTTATCGTAGGTCAACCTCAGCCTCTGACCGATGACGTCAGCCACTTCTCCAGGCAACGGAGACAACTGGACTTCAGGCACCATCGTCACCTGTGTGTCAGAGAGGAAAAAAAAAAACAGTAGCATTAGCAATATGATTTACCCTTTGATTTGATAAATAGATCTATCGATCTGTATGCCTAATCCTTATGTATGTGTAAAGTACACGTTCCCTTAGCCTAACAGGTCACAGGGACAGAAGAAGTGTGGAATTCATCAGTTTCTGTAACCACGGCATATAAAGGGATTGTTTGGATAACACAACGCCCAGCCACCTTTACTTCCCTAACTCATGCCAGATATCCATTTAAAGCTGGGTGGACTTGGGGGTACCTAACAGCAATTTTCCCCTCTGGATAGGTTCCCCTTGGTTCTCACCGAGGATCGAACCCGGGACTCTCAGCTCGACAGTCAAGCGCTCAACACCACTCGGACACCCTTCCACCCTATGTATATGTACACAGATTTAATAACATACACTATCATGGGCGTCGCTAGGAATTTTTCCAGGGGGGGGGCAAACATTTTCCAGGGGGGGGCAAATAACAACTTTATGACATTTTTTTAAATATGGGGGGGGGGCAAATTCCCCCTCTTATATGACATTTTTGCCCCCTCCCCCCATGAATACGCCCATGTACACTATAGCATTACTTACTGCAGAAGTGGGATTTGTTAAAACATAGCTTATAACTCGCTCAACACTCTGTAGAACTGCAGTACTGGTTTTGTACGAGCTCTGTTGAATTTAAAAAAAAAAATCTTTAATTCAGAATCTGTAGTCTCTTAAAAAAACTTTCGAACAATTTTCAATTTCTAATTTGAATTGTTACATTAAAGTAAAAAGTTATGTGAAGATACAAGAAGAAAGCCGTTGGTGTATTTTTACCATCAAAATATCACAAAGGAATTTCGTAACAGTGTCTTCGTCGTCTGCCACTTCCTCCAAGCTTTCTTTCGCATCCATCCATTCCTATATTTAAAAATATAAATCCGTTTATATATATATATATATATATATATATATATATATATATATATATATATATATATATATATATATATATAATTCATGAAAGAAAGCATTGCATATTTACATTTTTATTTCTATTTCTGTAAATGTGTCGCCTTTCCCTAACCCATTGAATCTTAGCCCTGACAACCATTATTTAATAACAGAGCCTTTCTTGTGGGCAGAAACGTTTGACCCATTCCTATGGGACCACTGACAAAGTTCCCCATTACAGTCAACATTTCTACTCTATCAGATTCTCTGACAGGTACTTTTGCCTAGGGTCCTAATATATCTCTGACATTTTCTGCCTAAGACATTTCCCCCCACCATATTTTTGTTACCTTCTCTGCCTAGGGCACCATTATATCTGTTACGTTCTCTGCCTAGCTCCTCCCCCCATATATCTGTTACATTTTCTAATGCCCACATATATCTTTAAAATTCTTGATCTATGTCACCCATACATATGTTACGTTCTCTGCCTATGCCCTGCCCCCCCCCCCCTTTCCCAAATATCTGTTAAAATATCTGTCTAGGGTCAACATTGTCTCTGAAATTCATCTACTTAGGGGCTCCAAAAAAAAACAACAACAAAAAATACCAACAAAAACAGCAACAACAACAGCAACAACCACCACCACCACCAAAAAAAACAACAACAGCCACCACCACCACCACCAACAACAACAACCACCACCACCACCAACAACAACAACAACCACCACCACCACCACCACCAACAACAACAACAGCCACCACCACCACCAACAACAACAACAACCACCACCACCACAACCACCACCACCACCACCAACAACAACAACAGCCACCACCACCACCACCAACAACAACAACAACAGCAACAACCACCACCACCAACAACAACAACCACCACCACCCCCACCAACAACAACAACAACAACAACCACCACCACCACCACCACCAACAACAACAACAACAACAGCAACAACCACCACCACCAACAACAACAACAGCAACAACCACCACCAACAACAACAGCAACAACAACAACAACAACCACCACCACCACCACCACCACCAACAACAACAACCACCACCACCACCAACAACAACAACAACAGCCACCACCACCACCAACAACAACCACCACCACCACCACCACCAACAACAACAACAACAACAACAACAGCCACCACCACCACCACCACCACCAACAACAGCCACCACCACCACCAACAACAACAACAGCAACAACCACCACCACCAACAACAACAACCACCACCACCACCACCAACAACAACAACAACAACCACCACCACCACCACCACCAACAACAACAACAACAACAGCAACAACCACCACCACCAACAACAACAACAGCAACAACCACCACCAACAACAACAGCAACAACCACCACCAACAACAACAACAGCAACAACAACAACCACCACCACCACCAACAACAACAACAGCAACAACCACCAGCACCACCAACAACAACAACCACCACCACCACCAACAACAACAGCAACAACCACCACCACCAACAACAACAGCAACAACAACAACAACAACAACCACCACCATCACCAACAACAACAACAACCACCACCACCACCACCAACAACAACAACCACCACCACCACCACCACCAACAACAACAACAGCCACCACCACCACCACCAACAACAACAACAGCAACAACAACAACAGCCACCACCACCACCACCAACAACAACAACAACAGCCACCACCACCACCAACAACAACCACCACCACCACCAACAACAACAGTTTACTTCTGTACCTGTGACTCCAGGGTCGTGTAGGCCAGAGCTATATTGCTGGGTCGGCACTTCTCACTGATATTCTCTGAGATTCTGTTGTCTGCTCGCATTCTCGGCTTCGGGCTGCCGACCGTTGGTCTAGGTGGGGGGACGGGGTGATGCTGGGACATTCTGCTCATTTGAAAATTAAAAAAAAACAATAAAAAGTGTTCAAAAGTTGTACGCTTTGTCGAAAGAAACGAAAGTAAAAGCGATTCATTGAAAATCAACTTAAAAGTGTACACGTATTGAAAGTAAACAATATTAAAGTAGGTCAGATACTTCTAGGAACTGTGTCACAGGGAATTCCCAGTGACAAACTGCAAAAAAAAAAATTGAAAGTAAAATTTACGTCTGTTTTGCACTTTCCCCTAAGGGCAGCGGCCCACAACCATGTTCGAATCGTATCAGTGGCGTATCTCGGCAGGGGTGGGGTGTGTGTGTGTGTATTTAAGGAGGAGAAAGGTGGGGAGGGGGGTCCATCCCTGGCATCACTTTGTTACCAACTAGAGCGGCATTTCCACCACTATAATACTTTGTTTTTCGTTTGGTCTATTAATCGGGCGACTATCCCGGGGGGGGGGGGGGCTAATAACGATATTTCGGCAACTGCGTATCGCACCCCCACCCCTTCTCTCTCTCCGAACTCTCTCAGTGATAACTGCGGGCTGAGACATGGTCTCTTGGAGCCCGTGAGATCAAACTCGCTGTGTTCCTCAACGTCTGGGGAAACTGCCATGAAGCCAAAACGGCAAGCAAGCTACCTGACTGGCCCACCCCCTGTGTTCCGCCAGCCCGGGACACTCCGAATATCCCTTCTCAGCGACTAATAAACAAAGAAAGTCAAACCAAAAAAACAAAAACACAGCATCATTACTTTTGTTTTAGTGATTCGTTCTCCAATCGCATGACCTGCAGGTTGGCCTCCATTTTCTTACTGTCCTCTCTGGCCTTCATGGCCGATTTCTGCGCCGCTTCCAGGGCTGCCTTTGACCTCTTGCAGTCGTCTCGGAGGTTAGAGTTCACGACCTGGTGCTCTTTGACCGAGATCTGGAGCTTCTCAATCTGGGCCTTTAGAGATTCGTTCTCTAGCCTGGCTCGCTGCAATTCAGCGGTGACTGCTTCCAACTGACCTGGCTTGAAAAAAAAAAGAAAGACTTAAGATTGCATGCCATGACATAAGTCAGTGGTAATTCACGCATGCACAACATAACGAATTCCTTTATATCAGTGGTTCTCATACTTTCTCGCGACTGTAGCCCCAAAGGGTGCGAAAGTATGTCAGCGCGTAACCCCCTCCGGACAGTTCGCAATAGATTGAGCTTATTTTCATAATAGAATTAATAGAATGCAACTATCTCATACGATGCTTGGGCGTGTAGTTCGGTGATGAGATACGACGCAGCTAACTGGCGAACTTCTTTAAAATCTTGGTTGTTTTAAACGAACATTGTTTGTCGCTGCTCACCCCTGCATCCCCTTTTCCCGTACACCATGGGGTACACATACCACCAGTTAGAACCGCTGCTTTATGTAGGTAGACGATATAATGACTACAATTTAACCAGTGCCGAACCTAGGGATTTGGGGGGCCGGGGGGCGGCTTGGCCTCTTTGGGAGCCCCCCCCCTGCATTTTGACATTCGACATCATGACATGAGATAATGTACTTAATATTTAATGAAAAAAAAATGTTCGGGGGCCCCACCCTCAAGCTGGGGCCCGGGGAGAGTTTCGAATTTGGATCCCCCTCCCTAGTTACGCCTCTGAATTCAACCACTTGATACATATTTAATAGATTCACGTTGAACATACCGTGGGGGCGTGAAATTTCGGAGATTTCGGTGATTTGGGTGAGCCGACTTTCTCCTCAGTGGTTCTCGTCCTCTGCCGTTTAAGGTCATCGTTCTCACGCTTCAGTTCATCAAGCTTTACCCACAGCTGGCCCATTCCTGCGTTGCCGCGAGGGGGCCGAGGTGGTGGTGTCGCTGGAACTGGCCTTGAGCAGTCGACAAGTAAGGCATCAATAAGTTGCTGGTGAATATATATATATATATATATATATATATATATATATATATATATATATATATATATATATTTAGTCATAATGATGAAGACAACTCTATTTAAAAGTCCTAACTCATTTGTATATGCTTTTACATGTTCATTGCATGCAAAATAGATAGTAATGATAGTCAATAGGGCTTGTTAAAAATGACGTCATGCATATAAAACCGATTGCTTTAATTCCCGCGTGGTTTTGTTCATTTCGCGATACTTCATCTCATACAGGACTAAATTAAACGAAGCTATGGTTTCATTAGATAAAGTCAATATGAAATTTTTTTTAAAAACCTAATTGGCCATTTTATCAGAACCAAGATAAGTATATTATTAGAAATTTTTTACAATTTTAGAATATTATCAAATTATACATTTATAGAATGTATTATACTCATATATTGTGGACAAAACATCATCATCAATCACCTGGGCTTTTTCTAACAAAGTCTTTGACTGTGGATCTCGTCTTTTTAAAAGTAATGCATTGGCCAAACTGGCACTGAAACTCCTGGCCTCCGCTCTGAGATCTTTTTTCACGTCTCCTGACATGGTTTGAACCTGGCCTATTGTGACGTCCTGGTTTGTTTTCCTTTTTCAGAGCCAAACTTCGTGTAGATGTTTAATGACAAAGAAGCTTAAGTTTGGCCCCACATTGCTAGAAAATAATCAGAGGGGAAATATATATATATATATATATATATATATATATATATATATATAAATAGATAGATAGATAGGTATACACACACACACAATAAAAACACACTATAAATATATAAAGTTGGTCTTCTTTTTTTCTTTCGGAATAAAAAGATACAATGATATCATTTTTTTAAACATTTAAAACAACATTTTTTTTAAAAGCGGCATAATCTTTGAGCTATCGTGATTGGTCAAGGGAATAACGTTACTCTTAGGGAAAACAAGTCTTGGTTAAGTAAACTGCCGCATTTATGTAGCTCACAATAACTGCGTAAGGAACTTACTTTTAACAAGAAATCTCAATGATGTTTTCCAATTATCTTATCTTACAGTGCACACCAAACAAAAAAATATTAGTTTTGCCACGCCTTTTCTCTATAATACATTTGCAGAGGCGGATATAACGACATGAACCCAAGTTGCGCGCGCGCCCAAAGGGCCAGTGTTCTTCATGAGACCCACCATAGCTCAGATTTATCCTTTCGTTGGTGCCTTTCTTCTATTTCAGAGGGCCCATATTTGTGTATGGCGCGTGAGGCCTCAACCGAACGAAGTCCGGCACTGGGCATTTGTGTCATAATCCACGCTCTTGTTTTAAATGTGTATACAGGTCACGTGGCTTAAGCCTACCCAACCACCTTAAGGAATAGACTCTATGCACTGCGTGGAAAAAAATCTAACATTAATACAATGATTTTTTTTCGACACGTGATTGGTGGAATAAAATATTTAAGTATTGACGATCTCAATGGGTGACTACTGGGACAACTGCCCCAGACGCCCTCGCCCTGCTAATGACACCCGCACTGGGCCCCCGCTTACAGCCCAGGCCTATGCAAAGCATGACTTACATTTAGAAATAAAAAAACAACAATACACAAACGAAAGAAGTCAATACCTTTGTTACTTAGGTCAGTGATAGCCGAATTATTTTTGGAAACAGTATCTCACAGACACATTCACGTGGTCTTCACAGCAACATCGCTATTGGCACAATTATTGTTCACTTTTTAAAAAAAAAACTACTTAAGAAACAGACAATTTACCTTTGAATGTGATTATATTGTTTTTCTGGATGGGATGAGATGCAGACGTCAACCATCGATTCAGAGGATTACAGCCATTAATGTGTGTGCTTGTAGGCTTTATTTATACTTTTTTTTGTGTGTGTATTCGCACCGAACACGAGTCCACAACGAAGTGTGTTCAAATGGAGTGTGAGTAAGATTTCTGTTACTCACCCGCAACACAAAGATCGATGAAAGAACGCGCTGCCAGTGAGAGACCTGAATTTTTTTTTTTTGTTTAGGAAGGAAACCCGCCTGGGAAGTCTATCGATTGTTAGCTCTTAAAAAAAATGTGAGGATGGCGGTGCGGGGTGGGGAGAGGCAATGGAAGGGCTCAGAAATGTGACAAGGGTGTGTGTATATGTGTGTGTGTGTGCGCGTGAGTGTGTTTTTTGCTGAGTTCTGGCTGGCCTCTGTATAATTTTTACGCAAGTAGTGAGTCACCATTTCGAACTACCCGCTCATGATGACGCAACAGTGATGATGAGTACACAGACGCCTCTCAAACACAGTGATGACGAGTACACAGACGTCTCTCAAACACAGTGAAGACGAGTACACAGACGCCTCTCAAACAGTGATGACGAGTACACAGACGCCTCTCAAACAGTGATGACGAGTACACAGACGTCTCTCAAACACAGTGATGACGAGTACACAGACGTCTCTCAAACACAGTGAAGACGAGTACACAGACGCCTCTCAAACAGTGATGACGAGTACACAGACGCCTCTCAAACACAGTGAAGACGAGTACACAGACGCCTCTCAAACACAGTGATGACGAGTACACAGACGCCTCTCAAACACAGTGATGACGAGTACACAGACGCCTCTCAAACACAGTGATGACGAGAACACAAACGTCTCTCAAACACAGTGATGACGAGTACACAAACGCCTCTCAAACACAGTGATGACGAGTACACAAACGTCTCTCAAACACAGTGATGACGAGTACACAGACGCCTCTCAAACACAGTGATGACGAGTACACAGACGCCTCTCAAACACAGTGATGACGAGAACACAAACGTCTCTCAAACAGTGATGACGAGAACACAAACGTATCTCAAACTCTCACAAGCACACGCTCAAAACAGTATGTAGGCGTAAAACCCTTAAACAAATAGTAGGCTATATGTAAGAGAGAAATGAACGCAAGTAAGCTCTTCAAGGTGTGAGAGAATTATTGTACATCTCTTGCAAGCTGATCCATTAATTACTAAACAAAGAAATGAGACAGGAAAAAAAATATTCTGAATTCAAAATCAAATCATGAATATGGATTAGGACACGGAATATAAATTATGCAGAGTGCACATCACAGATTAAATAATACAGAGTGCACATCAAATATTAAATAACACAGAGTGCACATCACAGATTAAATAATACAGAGTGCACATCAAATATTAAATAATACAGAGTGCACATCAAATATTAAATAACACAGGGTGCACATCCCAGATTAGATAACACAGAGTGCACATCACAGATTAAATAACACACAGTGCACATCAAATATTAACATAACACAGAGTGCACATCACAGATTAGACATAACTAGGGCTGTACCGGAATCCGATTCCGGTTCCTGTTAAGCCGGATTCCGGCAGTTTTAACAAATCCGGTTCCGATTCCGGTTCCGGTTAAAATGTGCCGGATTTAAGCCGGATTTCTTTGTTGTAAGAAATTTTTTTAGCGCAACATAATTTTGAAATATTTAGCGCAATACAATTAAATTAAAACAATAACTTCCTTTGATTTAAAAACTACAATAACGTCGATCGCTTTTAGTTCTATATGTAAGTGCAAATATATTAAAAAGGAAGATTTGAATCGTATTTAGTCTAGTACAGGGGTCGGCAACCTGCGGCTCGCGAGCCACATGCGGCTCTTTCGATGTCAAGTTGTGGCTCTTTTGATGTCAAATAGCGGCTCTTTCGATGTCAAATTGCGGCCTGATCAAATACCGTAATATTGAAACAACAAATTTAGTAGCTCTTTAAAAATTGAGAAAATTGTAAATTATAACTTTAGGCTATTTCGTCTCAAAAGGTTGCCGACCCTGGTCTGGTAATACGACACCTTATCTTCCGCTACTTTTGATTCCGTGTTTTCTATAAACTATAATTAGTTATCAAAGTTTAACTTTTTTTAAAGAGCAGACAACGATCTCCAAAAATAGATTTTTATTTTTCTGCACATTTTTTTTAATTTAGTGGATTTTGTCACGATTTGGATAAAATTCCTCGCAAATTTAGATAAATAACTTGAGGACACATTTTTAATTGAACATTAAAATGATATTTATTTAGATATGAAATGCATTTTAATTTGCGTTTTTATGGGAAATAGTCAGATAATGGTTTAAATGAAAGTATGAATGAAATAACACGGTTCGGTTATATATATATATATATATATATATATATATATATATATATATATATATATATTGGAATTCATTTATTAATAAACATGTTTATTATACTTTCTAAGATATGTTATTCATTTCTTTGTTTGATTGTAATAGAAATCAGGTTAAATTAGGTACAGCTTTATTAAAATAATTTTTTTAAACGAAGAACCTGTTATTTTGACTGAGTTATCTTTCTTAACTCAAGAATTGGAAGGGGTTTTATTAACAGTCTTCAAGATCTAAATGGTTAATACTGTTTTTTGCTATCTACAACTTAAAAACTAAATTTTTATTCTATTTTTCATTCTTATATCTTTTTTTATGTTAGGCGAGAAATTACTACTTCGGAAAAATTACTATTTAATTCGGTAAAATCCGGTTCCTGTTCCGATTCCGGCAGGATTCAAATATTAAATCCGTTTCCGGTTTTAATCCTGCAGGATCTAAAAATTTGAATCCGGTACAGCCCTAGACATAACATATAATCTGTAGTGATCATAGCCTGTTGAAATGGATTTTCCCCGAAAGCGGCCATATTTGTGTGTTATTCAACTGCGCATCAATATTTTGTTGCTGCATTTTGTAGTGATCTATTAAAATAGAAAATAACATAAAGGGCGACATTCTTTTTTACATACAGGGCGACACTCTTTTTTACATACAGGGCGACATTCTTTTTAATCATTATCAAGAGCACTTTATAAACAGCGCTTTCTGTATGATTTATATTCTGTGGGCTCCAGAGCAGGCGATGCATATAATGTGCATGCTACTAACATGGGAAAGTGTGTTGACAGATTTAGGCATAGTAAAAATCAACAAATGGAGTAACGGTCTTCAAACAAGAGGAACAATACAAGAAGGGGGGGGGGGGAAGGGATGAGGGTAGGTCGGATCAACAGTTCATCGATCTGGCACAGCAAGTCTGGGATTCTCGTTGCCGCGGGGACAGAACCACGTGATCCAGCGTGTCGCGTAGAATATTGGGACTCCCCCCCCCGCTCCCCCCCGGGCAAACCTAGAGCTGCCAGAAAATCAATACGAGTCTTGCTCACCCTGTAGCCCGAACCTGGAGAGCACACAGGACTTGCCGTCTTTTTCCTCCCTCGGTCGCCACATTATTATTAAGTTCTGCAGGATTAACATAGAGAGAGGGAGAGAGAGAGAGAGAGAGAGAGAGAGAGAGAGAGAGAGAGAGAGAGGGATGGAAAGAAAATGAAAAAAAAAAGCTAGCGCTGTCTGCGAGCATCGAAGACAACACACTTGGAGACAGGCGTACACATGCGATAGCTCTAGTAGCCCCAGAGAGAAGGGGGTGAAACTTTTTGATAGTTATTTTTTTTCGGTCGGTTTGTTTGATATTTTAAACACTTAGCGTGTCACAGTGACTGTGTGTTACATATTTGTGTCAGGCAGCTGGGAAGCGAGTGACCGACGACTCGCGACCATCAAGCCAGCAACCAGTCACTGCTCAAATTCAATTATTTTTTTTTTATCGAGACATCTGTAAGTACTTGAATATATCCCACTTATGTTTTTAAAACTTACAAGCTATAAATAGATCGCACGTTTGTTCATTAGTGCAATGCCCGTTCAGCTCGTCTTTAAAAAGTACAGATTGTTCAGAATTTCCGTGCCATTTGTTGAACACGTTAAAAAAGACACTTTCTGGGGGAAAAAAATTCATTTATAAATAAAAAAAAAATTTTATGTGGCTGTTAACATTCTATAATGTTGCTATTTAAAAGTTGTCATCTGAAGATCGGGAATTCCGAAAGTGCTACACTTATCCATTACGTGGCCTGATAACATATTTCAAGTAACGCATTGAAAAGTTGTATCAGTTAAATAGAAAGTTTACTGCTATCTTTTACGTTTTTTTTCAATACTTGTTTTATTAATAATTGTTTCGTTTCTGAAAAAAAGTAAGTCCACTAATGTTTTTAAGGCACACCATAGACATAATGTACACTGTTAAGTTGTATACCATAATTTATTTCTAGGAAAAAACAATCTATTCATTGTTATTATTTATTTAAACATTATTTACTTTTATATATTAAGTTTTTTTTATTAAATCAAAAAATTGCTTACGTTTTCTGTCGCTATGTTTTCCTTAAACTTTACCATGCAGGCCTATTGTTTATACTTCTGCAACTTAACTTTCGAAAATCGAACCGAATAGAAACTGCCGAAAATTGAAAAATGAAACCATGGCTCGCTTCACGGAATATATATTCTTTGGCTCGCTATTCGATTTAGACAAATCGGCATAATGTCTCGTAGTGACCTACTTTCCTCAATAACACAGCAAACAAAAACAACCTCAAAACCACTGATGAATAGTCCATTGATAATATTTGTAATCAGATCCGTTTTTTTTTAATAAATTATTTTTGGTGCAATGCAAAAGTACAAAAAGATGATCAGGTCGTCACTTTGTAAATGTCGGGCCCCCCATTAATCTTTGACAGATGGTGTACCCTCTGACACTCCAACTTTTTATACATTTCAGCCTTTCGTGATCCGATTGCCCTTCGTTGTGGCGGTTCTCGCGCATGTAAATAGCTATATATAAGATAACCCGGCGCCAAGCAAGCGAGTGACCAGATTTTTCAGAAAATTTGTTTTCGTGAATAACAACACGTTAAATTTTAAATCATAATTGGGCTGCAGCTAAATAAAAGTCCCGACGGGAATCAATTTTTATAGGTCGGGGTTCCCATGCTGCCGCCTAGCCTACCATTCTTACGTATATGGGGGCCCTAGGCAAGGGTAAAATGGGGGTGGGGGAGGAGTTAGACAGAGGTAATAAGGGTGCCCGAGGCAAGAAACGCAGTTAAGGCGAATCAGACCATTGGGTCCATAATATTTAAAATAATTTGGGGGCCACTTCTGACAGTCCAAGCCTGTTAAATATGTTTAGATGTAGGTCTAATTAATTTCAGGGGCCACCACAGCCAGGGCGTCAATCCACAAGAAAGGTTCTATTTATCAATATTTATGACCTATTTATAGATGTTTATGACATATTTATCGATATTTATGACCGTTTGAAAGCATTATATATATAGTCATATTTATAGAAAATGCTATATAATTGTACTGTGTTTATTGAATATAGTTAGCATAATCATTCATAATAAAATGACTACAAGTTTAAGTATATATAACTTTCATCTATCTATGTTATTCGATCTCTCGCCGTTTAGGTCTGTGTACGTTAAATGGCGTTTCAATTATCCGATCTCTTGCCGGTATTTGCAGGTTGGCTGTGCCAATATGGCCGAGGCGAGCGTCACGCTGAGGAAAGATTCGCCCCGAAAGAAGAAGTCGACCCACTCCTCTTCGTCGATGTCGGCGTCCTTCTGCGAGAGCCAGAGCCCAGCCTCGGACGCCGGAATGACCATGTCGTCTTCCAGGCTGGACAACGATGGCGAGGAGGCGGTGGACTACCAGATTGTCGCCGCCATTGACTTCGGGACGACCTTCAGCGGATACGCCTACAGCTTCGCTTCGAATAAGCAGGCTATCCACGTCAACAAAAACTGGGGTCAAACGCAAGGTAAGAAAGGAATATAATGTAAAATAAGTAAGTAAGTCAGTAAGTACGTTTCCCCCCTTATAAAGCCCTATACAGACTATTGGGGTCAGATGAAATAGAAGCTCTTTTGTGTCTGTAGGCTAGTGGCTAGTGCAATGTCCAGCCGCCAACGAATGTGAGGTAGGCCTACCCATTTGCAATGCTGGATGGATTTAGGGATTTTGAATGGAATCATTAGGAGTTTGGGTGGCGGGGCGGGGGGCAGAGGCGTAGCGAGGGGTGGGCATCATCATGCCCCGGGCGCTACTCACAAAGGGGTGCCAAATGGTATATTTTACATATATTATATAGTTTTCGAATGGTGGGTGGGTGGGGGGCGCTAAAAAGGTATTAAAAAAGTATTGTGCCCCGGGCGAGAGATAAGCTCGCTATGGCACTGGGGGGGGGGGGAAGAACGAGACTAGCCCAGCCATATGAGACTTGCACACACACACACACTCTCACACTTTTTTTTTGATCGTCTGCAGGTTTTCTCCTTCACAAGACACCTACATGTCTGCTGCTCAAATCTGACGGACAGTTCGAAGCGTTTGGGTTCGAGGCTGTTTCCAAATACAACGAACTGAGCGAGGACGAGGCTTGCTCCTATTTTTACTTTGACCGATTTAAAATGAAACTGTACAACAACAAGGTAGGTTTCTTTTTTATAAATATAACATTTCTCTGGTGAGAAGTTTAATTTATTAAAACAATCCCATCAGCCTTTACTGCTGTCCAGTTTATTGATAGAGGAAAGATTATATTAGTTCTCAGTGGCGTAATTTTGGGTGGTCCCTTTTTTTTTCGTTTGCCAGGGGAGCAGCATCTGACGGAAATGGGGCGGGGGGGGGCGTTTCTCAGGGTACGCCCTGGTCGCCAAAAACCATAGTTATGCAACTGGCTGTTCTATAAATAAGTCGAATAGTTCACGTTCTGCGCTCAACGGACATCTTGTTGTCTTTCGTGTACACATACTATAAACTTGGATGGGAGGGTTAAATAATGAATTAAAAAAAGACAACATCTAAATCAACTATCAGATTAACTGGGGGGGGGGGGAGCATCTCCACGAATGGCCTCTCTGCCATCACCCCCCCTCTCTCTCTCTATCCCCTTTTAAAAAAAAAACCAACGAATACATATTATATTCACACTTTTGTAAATTAACGGTATTATCATTTGTTTCTTCGCTGTTTAAATACAGGCAGTTATTTAAAATGGTTTACGTCCCTTGGTTTCATGTTTTTAATTTTTTTGTTAAATAGGAAGTTATAATTATTTTGTCATGGTTTAAAACTCTAATTAAAATTCACCGCTTCTGGTTGCCCGCGGCTTTGCCTCCCTGCCCCCCCCGTACCCTAGCAAACGTACAGACACAGGGGTAGAGCCTATTGCGCCTCTCTTTTTTTTTTGTTTTTTGTTGTTGTAAGTTTTGTGTGGCTTCTAAGGGGCTGTCCATTAATTACATCAACAAAATAGGGGGAGGGGGGTCAGAAAACTTTTGACAATTGTTGACAAGGGGGAGGGGAGGGAGGTCAAGAAAAGTTGACGTCAACAATGTTACTTTTTTAAAATTTAATATAATTACTTAAATAAAGGAAAATAAGGCAGCGGTTGTAGTCCTTTGTTACACACTCGCTTAACATTCAGTATTTTAATTTAACTATATTCCTACTAATTTTGCCACATAAACATTTTGGAAGCCACCTTTTTTAGGGACGGGGGTAATCAAATGTTGACGTAATTTTATAGGGGGGGGGGGGGTCTCTGAAAGTTTGACAAGTTGTTGACAAGGGGGAGAGGGGAGGTAAAAATCGCCAAAAAATTGTTGACATAAATAATGGACAGCCCCTAATGAGCCAGTTTTTACATATTTCATTTTGTTTTTCCTCTTAATTAAAAAAAAACAACTGACAAAGTTGTAGCTCGTTAAAGTATTTTTTTTTTACTTAACCCCTAAAGTGCCTACTTGATCTTGGGTTGTGGAACTCTAGGTTTTGTTCACCAAAGCCACTATCTTGGTTTGTGGCACAGTAGGGGGGTTAATAAAAAAAAACCCATGGTGCAGCTCTCTTTAATCTCATGGAAGGCCATCCGTGCTTAAATCCATGCGCGACCCTGGATGGGTGGGTGGGTGGGGGTTGGGGTGGTGTCTGTTGTATAAATATGTTGGGGGCTCAGTGAGTTGTTCAACCCCGAGGCTCTTAAGTAATGAACGTCAATGTTTGTCTGACCATCTCCACCAGGAGCTGAGCGCTGACATCACCATCACAGACGCCAACGGGAAGTCTCAGCCAGCCGTGGACGTCTTCGCCCACTCGCTGACCTTCATGAAGAAACACCTGCTGCGGGCCATCGGCACCCACCTGGGGTACGACCCCCACCCCGACACTGTCAGGTGGGTGCTAACCGTGCCCGCCATCTGGGACGAGAACGCGAAGCAGTTCATGAGAGAGGCTGCCCACAAGGTAAAATTGGTGAATCACAGTGCTCTTTAAGTTATTGCCATTAGCACCAAACGTAAAACTTATGGTTTCTGATCCTCAGTACTTTAAAAATACTCTCATTATGTATATTTTCACGAATCAAATATAATAATATTGATTAACTTGGTGTTGTTGTTTTTAGGCTACAACCAGGCACGCCGAGAGGGGGTGGGGGCAAGGGGGGGGTCGTTGCCAGGGAGAATATGTGGCAGCTTATGGGAATATTAGGAGCTTATGGGGTTATGTAGGAGCTTATGGGAATATTAGGAGCTTATGGGAATATTAGGAGCTTATGGGAATATGTAGGAGCTTATGGGAATATTAGGAGCTTATGGGAATATTAGGAGCTTATGGGAATATTAGGAGCTTATGGGAATATGTGGGAGCTTATGGTAATATGTAGGAGCTTATGGGAATATGTAGGAGCTTATGGTAATATGTAGGAGCTTATGGGAATATGTAGGAGCTTATGGGAATATGTAAGGGCTTATCGGAATATTAGGAGCTTATGGGAATATGTAGTAGCTTATGGGAATATGTAGGAGCTTATGGGAATATGTGGGAGCTTATGGGAATATGTAGGAGCTTATGGGAATATGTAGGAGCTTATGGGAATATGTAGGAGCTTATCGGAATATTAGCAGCTTATGGTAATATGTAGGAGCTTATGGGAATATTAGGAGCTTATGGGAATATGTAGGAGCTTATGGGAATATGAAGGAGTATATGGGAATATGTAGGAGCTTATGGTAATATGTAGGAGCTTATGGGAATATGTCGGAGCTTATGGGAATATGTGGGAGCTTATGGGAATATGTAGGAGCTTATGGGAATATGTAGGAGCTTATGGGAATATGTGGGAGCTTATGGGAATATGTAGGAGCTTATGGGAATATGTAGGAGCTTATGGGAATATTAGGAGCTTAAGGGAATATGTAGGAGCTTATGGGAATATTAGGAGCTTATGGGAATATTAGGAGCTTATGGGAATATTAGGAGCTTATGGGAATATGTAGGAGCTTATGGGAATATGTAGGAGCTTATGGGAATATGTAGGAGCTTATGGGAATATTAGGAGCTTATGGGAATTTGTGGGAGCTTATGGTAATATGTAGGACCTTATGGTAATATGTAGGAGCTTATGGTAATATGTAGGAGCTTATGGGAATATATCGGAGCTTATGGGAATATGTGGGAGCTTATGGGAATATGTAGGAGCTTATGGGAATATGTAGGAGCTTATGGTAATATGTAGGAACTTATGGGAATATGTAGTAGCTTATGGGAATATGTGGGAGCTTATGGGAATATGTGGGAGCTTATGGGAATATGCAGGAGCTTATGGGAATATGTAAGGGCTTATCGGAATATTAGGAGCTTATGGTAATATGTAGGAGCTTATGGGAATATTAGGAGCTTATGGAAATATGTGGGAGCTTATGGGAATATGTAAGGGCTTATCGGAATATTAGGAGCTTATGGTAATATGTAGGAGCTTATGGGAATATTGGGAGCTTATGGTAATATGTAGGAGCTTATGGGAATATGTAGGAGCTTATGAGATTATGTAGGAGCTTATGGGAATATGTAGGAGCTTATGGGAATATGTAGTAGCTTATGTGAATATGAGGGAGCTTATGGGAATATGTAGGAGCTTATGGGAATATGTAGGAGCTTATGGGATTATGTAGGAGCTTATGGGAATTTGTAGGAGCTTATGGGAATATTAGGAGCTTATGGGAATATGTGGGAGCTTATGGGAATATGTAGGAGCTTATGGTAATATGTAGGAGCTTATAGGAATATGTAGTAGCTTATGGGAATATGTGGGTGCTTATGGGAATATGTAGGAACTTATGGGAATATGTAGGAGCTTATGGGAATATGTAAGGGCTTATCGGAATATTAGGAGTTTATGGGAATATGTAGGAGCTTATGGGAATATGTGGGAGCTTATGGGAATATGTAGGAGCTTATGGGAATATGTGGGAGCTTATGGGAATATGTAGGAGCTTATCGGAATATTAGGAGCTTATGATAATATGTAGGAGCTTATGGGAATATTAGGAGCTTATGGGAATATGTAGGAGCTTATGGGAATATGTAGGAGCTTATGGGAATATGTAGGAACTTATGGGAATATGTAGTAGCTTATGGGAATATGTGGGAGCTTATGGGAATATTTAGAAGCTTATGGGAATATGAAGGAGCTTATGGGAATATTAGGAGCTTATGGGAATATGTAAGGGCTTATTGGAATATTAGGAGCTTATGGTAATATGGTGAAGCTTATGGTAATATGTAGGAGCTTATGGGAATATTGGGAGCTTATGGTAATATGTAGGAGTTTATGGGAATATGTAGGAGCTTATGAGATTATGTATTAGCTTATGGGAATATGTATGAGCTTATGGTAATATGTAGGAGCTTATGGGAATATGTAGGAGCTTATGGGAATATTGGGAGCTATGGGAATATGTAGTAGCTTATGGGAATATGTAGGAACTTATGGGAATATGTAGGAGCTTATGGGAATATGTAAGGGCTTATCGGAATATTAGGAGCTTATGGTAATATGTCGGAGCTTATGGGAATATGTAGGAGCTTATAGGAATATGTAGGAGCTTATGGGATTATGTAGGAGCTTATGGGAATATGTAGGAGCTTATGGGAATATTAGGAGCTTATGGGAATATGTAGGAGCTTATGGGAATATTAGGAGCTTATGGGAATATTAGGAGCTTATGGGAATATTTGGGAGCTTATGGTAATATGTAGGAGCTTATGGGAATATGTAGGAGCTTATGGTAATATGTAGGAGCTTATGGGAATATGTAGGAGCTTATGGGAATATGTAAGGGCTTATCGGAATATTAGGAGCTTATGGGAATATGTAGTAGCTTATGGGAATATGTAGGAGCTTATGGGAATATGTGGGAGCTTATGGAAATATGTAGGAGCTTATGGCAATATGTAAGGGCTTATCGGAATATTAGGAGCTTATGGGAATATGTAGTAGCTTATGGGAATATGTAGGAGCTTATGGGAATATGTGGGAGCTTATGGGAATATGTAGGAGCTTATGGGAATATGAGCTTATGGGAATATGTAGGAGCTTATCGGAATATTAGGAGCTTATGGTAATATGTAGGAGCTTATGGGAATATTAGGAGCTTATGGGAATATGTAGGAGCTTATGGGAATATGTAAGGGCTTATCGGAATATTAGGAGCTTATGGTGATATGTAGGAGCTTATGGGAATATTAGGAGCTTATGGAAATATGTGGGAGCTTATGGGAATATGTAAGGGCTTATCGGAATATTAGGAGCTTATGGTAATATGTAGGAGCTTATGGGAATATTAGGAGCTTATGGGAATATGTAGTAGCTTACGGGAATATGTGGGAGCTTATGGGAATATGAAGGAGCTTATGGGAATATGTAGGAGCTTATGGGAATATGTAAGGGCTTATTGGAATATTAGGAGCTTATGGTAATATGGTGGAGCTTGTGGTAATATGTAGGAGCTTATGGGAATATGAAGGAGCTTATGGGAATATGTAGGAGCTTATGGGAATATTGGGAGCTTATGGTAATATGTAGGAGCTTATGGGAATATGTAGGAGCTTATGAGATTATGTAGGAGCGTATGGGAATATGTAGGAGCTTATGGGAATATGTAGTAGCTTATATGAATATGAGGGAGCTTATGGGAATATGTAGGAGCTTATGGGAATATGTAGGAGCTTATGGGATTATGTAGGAGCTTATGGGAATATGTAGGAGCTTATGGGAATATTAGGAGCTTATGGGAATATGTAGGAGCTTATGGGAATATGTGGGAGCTTATGGGAATATGTAGGAGCTTATGGGAATATGTGGGAGCTTATGGGAATATGTAGGAGCTTATCGGAATATTAGGAGCTTATGGTAATATGTAGGAGCTTATGGGAATATTAGGAGCTTATGGGAATATGTAGGAGCTTATGGGAATATGTAGGAGCTTATGGGAATATGTAGGAGCTTATGGGAATATGTAGTAGCTTATGGGAATATGTGGGAGCTTATGGGAATATTTAGAAGCTTATGGGAATATGAAGGAGCTTATGGGAATATGTAGGAGCTTATCGGAATATGTAAGGGCTTATTGGAATATTAGGAGCTTATGGTAATATGGTGAAGCTTATGGTAATATGTAGGAGCTTATGGGAATATTGGGAGCTTATGGTAATATGTAGGAGTTTATGGGAATATGTAGGAGCTTATGAGATTATGTAGGAGCTTATGGGAATATATATGAGCTTATGGTAATATGTAGGAGCTTATGGGAATATGTAGGGGCTTATGGGAATATTAGGAGCTATGGGAATATGTAGTAGCTTATGGGAATATGTAGGAGCTTATGGGAATATGTAGGAGCTTATGGGAATATGTAAGGGCTTATCGGAAAATTAGGAGCTTATGGTAATATGTCGGAGCTTATGGGAATATGTAGGAGCTTATGGGAATATTAGGAGCTCATGGTAATTTGTAGGAGCTTATGGGAATATTAGGAGCTTATGGTAATATGTAGAAGCTTATGGGAATATGTAGGAGCTTATGGGAATATGTAGGAACTTATGGGATTATGCAGGAGCTTATGGGAATATGTAGGAGCTTATGGGAATATTAGGAGCTTATGGGAATATGTAGGAGCTTATGGGAATATGTAGGAGCTTATGGTAATATGTAGGAGCTTATGGGAATATTAGTAGCTTATGGTAATATGTAGGAGCTTATGGGAATATGTATGAGCTTGTGGGAATGTGTAGGAGCTTGTGGGAATTTGTAGGAGCTTATGGGAATATGTAGTAGCTTATGTGAATATGTGGGAGCTTATGGGAATATGTAGGAGCTTATGGGATTATGTAGGAGCTTATGGGAATATTAGGAGCTTATGGGAATATGTGGGAGCTTATGGGAATATGTAGGAGCTTATGGGAATATGTGTGATCTTATGGGAATATGTAGGAGCTTATGGGAATATGAAGGAGCTTATGGGAATATGTAGGTTTTTTTTCGGAATATTAGGAGCTTATGGTAATATGTAGGAGCTTATGGGAATATTAGAAGCTTATGGGAATATGTAAGGGCTTATCGGAATATTAGGAGCTTATGGTAATATGTAGGAGCTTATGGGAATATTAGGAGCTTATGGAAATATGTGGGAGCTTATGGGAATATGTAAGGGCTTATCGGAATATTAGGAGCTTATGGTAATATGTAGGAGCTTATGGGAATATGTAAGGGCTTATTGGAATATTAGGAGCTCATGGTAATATGGTCGAGCTTATAGTAATATGTAGGAGCTTATGGGAATATGAAGGAGCTTATGGGAATATGTAGGAGCTTATGGGAATATTGGGAGCTTATGGTAATATGTAGGAGCTTATGGGAATATGTAGGAGCTTATGAGATTATGTAGGAGCTTATGGGAATATGTAGGAGCTTATGGGAATATGTAGTAGCTTATGTGAATATGAGGGAGCTTATGGGAATATGTAGGAGCTTATGGGAATATGTAGGAGCTTATGGGATTATGTAGGAGCTGATGGGAATTTGTAGGAGCTTATGGGAATATTAGGAGCTTATGGGAATATGTGGGAGCTTATGGGAATATGTAGGAGCTTATGGTAATATGTAGGAGCTTATAGGAATATGTAGTAGCTTATGGGAATATGTGGGTGCTTATGGGAATATGTAGGAACTTATGGGAATATGTAGGAGCTTATGGGAATATGTGGGAGCTTATGGGAATATGTAGGAGCTTATCGGAATATTAGGAGCTTATGGTAATATGTAGGAGCTTATGGGAATATTAGGAGCTTATGGGAATATGTAGGAGCTTATGGGAATATGTAGGAGCTTATGGGAATATGTGGGAGCTTATGGGAATATTTAGAAGCTTATGGGAATATGAAGGAGCTTATGGGAATATGTAGGAGCTTATGAGAATATGTAAGGGCTTATTGGAATATTAGGAGCTTATGGTAATATGGTGAAGCTTATGGTAATATGTAGGAGCTTATGGGAATATTGGGAGCTTATGGTAATATGTAGGAGTTTATGGGAATATGTAGGAGCTTATGGGAATATGTATGAGCTTATGGTAATATGTAGGAGCTTATGGGAATATGAAGGAGCTTATGGGAATATGTAGGAGCTTATGGGAATATGTCGGAGTTTATGGGAATATGTAGGAGCTTATGGGAATATTAGGAGCTCATGGGAATATGTATGAGCTTGTGGTAATTTGTAGGAGCTTGTGGGAATTTGTAGGAGCTTATGGGAATATGTAGTAGCTTATGTGAATATGTGGGAGCTTATGGGAATATGTAGGAGCTTATGGGAATATGTAGGAGCTTATGGGATTATGTAGGAGCTTATGGGAATATTAGGAGCTTATGGGAATATGTGGGAGCTTTTGGGAATATGTAGTAGCTTATGGGAATATGTGGGAGCTTATGGGAATATGTAGGAACTTATGGGAATATGTAGGAGCTTATGGGAATATGTAAGGGCTTATCGGAATATTAGGAGTTTATGGGAATATGTAGTAGCTTATGGGAATATGTGGCAGCTTATGGGAATATGTAGGAGCTTATGGGAATATGTGTGAGCTTATGGGAATATGTAGGAGCTTATGGGAATATGAAGGAGCTTATGGGAATATGTAGGGGCTTTTCGGAATATTAGGAGCTTATGGTAATATGTAGGAGCTTATGGGAATATTAGAAGCTTATGGGAATATGTAGGAGCTTATGGGAATATGTAAGGGCTTATCGGAATATTAGGAGCTTATGGTAATATGTAGGAGCTTATGGGAATATTAGGAGCTTATGGGAATATGTAGTAGCTTATGGGAATATGTTGGAGCTTATGGGAATATTTAGAAGCTTATGGGAATATTAGGAGCTTATGGGAATATGTAGGAGCTTATGGGAATATGTAAGGTCTTATTGGAATATTAGGAGCTTATGGTAATATGGTGGAGCTTATGGTAATATGTAGGAGCTTATGGTAATATGTAGGAGCTTATGGGAATATGTAGGAGCTTATGGGAATATTGGGAGCTTATGGTAATATGCAGGAGTTTATGGGAATATGTAGGAGCTTATGAAATTATGTAGGAGCTTATGGGAATATGAAGGAGCTTATGGGAATATGTAGGAGCTTATCGGAATATTAGGAGCTTATGGTAATATATAGGAGCTTATGGGAATATTAGGAGCTTATGGGAATATGTAGGAGCTTATGGGAATATGTAAGGGCTTATCGGAATATTAGGAGCTTATGGTAATATGTAGGAGTTTATGGGAATATTAGGAGCTTATGGAAATATGTGGGAGCTTATGGGAATAAGTAAGGGCTTATTGGAATATTAGGAGCTTATGGTAATATGTAGGAGCTTATGGGAATATTGGGAGCTTATGGGAATATGTAGTAGCTTATGGGAATATGTGGGAGCTTATGGGAATATTTTGAAGCTTATGGGAATATGAAGGAGCTTATGGGAATATGTAGGAGCTTATGGGAATATGTAAGGGCTTATTGGAATATTAGGAGCTTATGGTAATATGGTGGAGCTTATGGTAATATGTAGGAGCTTATGGGAATATTGGGAGCTTATGGTAATATGTAGTAGCTTATGGGAATATGTAGGAGCTTATGAGATTATGTAGGAGCTTATGGGAATATGTATGAGCTTATGGGAATATGTAGTAGCTTATGGGAATATGTAGGGGCTTATGGGAATATTAGGAGCTATGGGAATATGTAGTAGCTTATGGGAATATGTAGGAGCTTATGGGAATATGTAGGAGCTTATGGGAATATGTAAGGGCTTATCGGAATATTAGGAGCTTATGGTAATATTTCGGAGCTTATGGGAATATGTAGGAGCTTATGGGAATATTAGGAGCTCATGGTAATATGTAGGAGCTTATGGGAATATTAGGAGCTTATGGTAATATGTAGGAGCTTATGGGAATATGTAGGAGCTTATGGGATTATGTAGGAGCTTATGGGAATATGTAGGAGCTTATGGGAATATTAGGAGCTTATGGGAATATGTAGGAGCTTATGGGAATATGTAGGAGCTTATGGGAATATGTAGGAGCTTATTGTAATATGTAGGAGCTTATGGGAATATTAGGAGCTTATGGTAACATGTAGGAGCTTATGGGAATATGTAGAAGCTTATTGGACTATGTAGGAGCTTGTGGGAATTTGTAGGAGCTTATGGGAATATTAGGAGCTTATGGGAATATGTGGGAGCTTATGGGAATATGTAAGGGCTTATCGGAATATTAGGAGCTTATGGGAATATGTAGTAGCTTATGTGAATATGTTTGGAGCCTATAGGAATATGTAGGAGCTTATGGGAATATGTAGGAGCTTATGGGAATATGTGGGAGCTTATGGTAATATATAGGAGCTTATGGGAATATGTAGGAGCTTATGGGAATATGTAAGGGCTTATTGGAATATTAGGAGCTTATGGAAATATGTAGGAGCTTATGGTAATATGTAGGAGCTTATGGGAATATGAAGGAGCTTATGGGAATATGTAGGAGCTTATGGGAATATGTCGGAGTTTATGGGAATATGTAGGAGCTTATGGGAATATTAGGAGCTCATGGGAATATGTATGAGCTTGTGGTAATTTGTAGGAGCTTGTGGGAATTTGTAGGAGCTTATGGGAATATGTAGTAGCTTATGTGAATATGTGGGAGCTTATGGGAATATGTAGGAGCTTATGGGAATATGTAGGAGCTTATGGGATTATGTAGGAGCTTATGGGATTATTAGGAGCTTATGGGAATATGTGGGAGCTTTTTGGAATATGTAGTAGCTTATGGGAATATGTGGGAGCTTATGGGAATATGTAGGAACTTATGGGAATATGTAGGAGCTTATGGGAATATGTAAGGGCTTATCGGAATATTAGGAGTTTATGGGAATATGTAGTAGCTTATGGGAATATGTGGCAGCTTATGGGAATATGTAGGAGCTTATGGGAATATGTGTGAGCTTATGGGAATATGTAGGAGCTTATGGGAATATGAAGGAGCTTATGGGAATATGTAGGGGCTTTTCGGAATATTAGGAGCTTATGGTAATATGTAGGAGCTTATGGGAATATTAGAAGCTTATGGGAATATGTAGGAGCTTATGGGAATATGTAAGGGCTTATCGGAATATTAGGAGCTTATGGTAATATGTAGGAGCTTATGGGAATATTAGGAGCTTATGGGAATATGTAGTAGCTTATGGGAATATGTTGGAGCTTATGGGAATATTTAGAAGCTTATGGGAATATTAGGAGCTTATGGGAATATGTAGGAGCTTATGGGAATATGTAAGGTCTTATTGGAATATTAGGAGCTTATGATAATATGGTGGAGCTTATGGTAATATGTAGGAGCTTATGGTAATATGTAGGAGCTTATGGGAATATGTAGGAGCTTATGGGAATATTGGGAGCTTATGGTAATATGCAGGAGTTTATGGGAATATGTAGGAGCTTATGAAATTATGTAGGAGCTTATGGGAATATGAAGGAGCTTATGGGAATATGTAGGAGCTTATCGGAATATTAGGAGCTTATGGTAATATATAGGAGCTTATGGGAATATTAGGAGCTTATGGGAATATGTAGGAGCTTATGGGAATATGTAAGGGCTTATCGGAATATTAGGAGCTTATGGTAATATGTAGGAGTTTATGGGAATATTAGGAGCTTATGGAAATATGTGGGAGCTTATGGGAATAAGTAAGGGCTTATTGGAATATTAGGAGCTTATGGTAATATGTAGGAGCTTATGGGAATATTAGGAGCTTATGGGAATATGTAGTAGCTTATGGGAATATGTGGGAGCTTATGGGAATATTTTGAAGCTTATGGGAATATGAAGGAGCTTATGGGAATATGTAGGAGCTTATGGGAATATGTAAGGGCTTATTGGAATATTAGGAGCTTATGGTAATATGGTGGAGCTTATGGTAATATGTAGGAGCTTATGGGAATATTGGGAGCTTATGGTAATATGTAGTAGCTTATGGGAATATGTAGGAGCTTATGAGATCATGTAGGAGCTTATGGGAATATGTATGAGCTTATGGGAATATGTAGTAGCTTATGGGAATATGTAGGGGCTTATGGGATTATTAGGAGCTATGGGAATATGTAGTAGCTTATGGGAATATGTAGGAGCTTATGGGAATATGTAGGAGCTTATGGGAATATGTAAGGGCTTATCGGAATATTAGGAGCTTATGGTAATATTTCGGAGCTTATGGGAATATGTAGGAGCTTATGGGAATATTAGGAGCTCATGGTAATATGTAGGAGCTTATGGGAATATTAGGAGCTTATGGTAATATGTAGGAGCTTATGGGAATATGTGGGAGCTTATGGGAATATGTAAGGGCTTATCGGAATATTAGGAGCTTATGGGAATATGTAGTAGCTTATGTGAATATGTTTGGAGCCTATAGGAATATGTAGGAGCTTATGGGAATATGTAGGAGCTTATGGGAATATGTGGGAGCTTATGGTAATATATAGGAGCTTATGGGAATATGTAGGAGCTTATGGGAATATTAGGAGCTTATCATATGGCTACTACAAACATACGTCTTAAATTTGTCTTTGCGATCTTCGCAGTTCTATTATTAGTTGGACTACTTTTTACAGACCAACAAAACTCATTTCTATAATTATATCGTTATAATATTTAATATAGCCTACATGTATGTTTAGTATATTAGTTTTGATTAATATATTAAAAAAAACACTTTGTAAACTCTTTGTATATTGTGTCATTATGTCATTACGTCATTATGTAGCTTCATTTATAATGAAATTTACGATAAAGAGATGATTGCTGTTTTTTCTTTCCTCAAAGGGAGGGCTTATCGACAAACCCAACAGCGAACAGCTGGTCATAGCCCTTGAACCGGAAGCCGCTTCTCTCCACTGTCGCAACCTGCCGGCCACAGACTTTGTGGGTTACAAGGACAGCACCTTGTCCAAACCGAGCTTCGAACCTGGGACAAAGTATTTAGTCGTGGACGCTGGAGGTAACTACCTGATTCAGCAGTTAGTTAATAAAACACCGCATTTATGTAAACAGTTTGTATGCATTGAAGCAGAAGCAGTATTATACTGAAGTGAATACTGAAGTGAATGTGCATTTACATTGTAAGTCTGTATCTTGGTGTGTACATTAGCTGGCATTGTTTTAATTTTGTACTATTGCTGTCTGTGTTCTGGTGTGTACATTCTTCATCAGATGTGTACATTTGAAGGTATTTTTTTTTACATATATAATCAGTGGTGTTCTGGTGTGTACAATCCTTTTCTGTTTTCAAGTGTGTTCATTATTTGTTTGTGTTCTGGTGTGTACACTCCTTTTCTGTTTTCAAGTGTGTTCATTATTTGTTTGTGTTCTCGTGTGCACATTCCTTGTCTGTGTTCTGGTGTGTACATTCTTTGTCAGTGCTGTTATCAATGTTTATCTTTTTTTTCCTCCCTACAGGCGGCACCATTGACTGTGTTGCGCACAAAATACGTAAAGACGGGAGGATACGCGAGCTCTTCAGGGCCACGGGCGGCGCCTGGGGAGGGACGATCATCGACAGGCAGTTCCAGAACCTGCTGGAGAGCATCTTCGGGGCGGAGTTCATGGCGGCTTTCCAGAAGGAGTACCCGAAGGACTTTGTGGAGCTGCTGCAGGACTTCGAGATCAAAAAGCGGGGCGAGTGCGACAGCATCCGGGTTTCGCTGCCGTACAACTTCTGCAACTACAAGCACAGCGGCGTGTCCGTGCAGCAGGCCATCAAGAGGTTCTCCGCCGAGCAAGGGAGCAGCGACATCAAGTTCTCCTCCGGAAAGCTCGTCCTCTCCTCGGGCCAGGTGAACACGCTGTTCAAGGACGCCCTGGACCAGATCAACAATCACGTGCAGTCGCTCCTCCACAAGCCCAAGTGCAAAGACCTCCACAACGTCTTCCTCGTCGGCGGCTTCGCCGAGTCGCAGCGCCTCCAGAGCTCGCTGAGGGAGAAGTTCGGCGAGCGCGTGACCATCCTGGTCCCGGAAGAGGCCAGCCTGTCCGTCGTGAAAGGGGCGGTGGCCTTCGGCCACGACCCGAGCGCCATCTGCCAGCGGATATGCCGGTTCACGTACGGCGTGGGCAGCTACCTGCCGTTCGAGGAGGGCGTTCACCGGGACGACCTCCGGGTCAACTCGGACGGGATGGACCTGTGCAAGCACATCTTCCAGACGTGGGCGGAGGCCGGCGAGGTCATAGGCCACAACGAGATCTGGCGGGAGACGTACACGCCCATCATCAACAACCAGAAGGGGATCATATTCGAGTTCTTCCGATCCTCCAACAAGAAGGTGCAGTACACGGACGAGCCCGGCGTGGAGAAGTGCGGCTTCCTGGTCGTGGAGATGCCGGACCCCACTGGCGGGCGCGACCGAGCCGTGGACCTTGAAGTGATCTTCGGCGGCACCGAGATCAAGGTGGTGGGGTACGACCACACGAGCACCACAAGACACGAGACGTACATAGACTTCCTGTCCACTTAGATGCCTGTCGCAGTCCACATTCACGTACAGTATGATCTCATTCGGTGTACATAGTCTCTTACACAAAGTAACATATTACTTCTTGAAAACATGAAGTCACTAGCTACCATCGAGGCATACCTTCCGTTCTTAAGTGAGAGAATGTTACAGTCATTTTTGGAGGTCCAATGCCAAATTACATGAAATTGTTCGTATAGAAGCAGATAAGATATTTTTACTGGAAGGGGCTAAGACAGTCGCATCATTTGCCAATCCATAAGATTTGTTCATCATCTTTCTTATTAAAAATAGTTCATAATGATTTTTCTTAATAAATATAAGCCTTGAAATGTCAATTAATATATATATTTTTTAAAAATCCTCTCATATTTTTTCATTTAATATATATATATATATATATATATATATATATATATATATATATATATATATATATATCAATCAGTATGTATCATTTCTAATGTCCTACTACCACACAACAGTTGGTCACAAAAAAAGCTGTATTGATTTTTTTTACTATTCACAATCTGAAAGAAGAGTGCATGACAAGGTGTGCAATGATGATAAACGGTCTTTACTGGGCTTGAAATTCTGTTTACAGGCCCATCTATATATAAATCAGAATAATTTTTTTTTTTTAGGAATATGTGTTTTCTTGTGAATGTATTTAAGTCAGCAGTAACATATGAATAGACTTTTTTTTTAATTTTGAACACAAAAAGAGAACGTAAATGATCCATAGCCAATTATCTTTTGATGCCTTAAGAGAATTATAACCGCCGGGGTGGGTGTGAGGAGTGGTGAGGAGGAATTTTCATGGATGACCGCTGTGCGACAAAAAATATTGGATGTGCCTGTGCGCTACTTTGGAAGAATTTTTTTTGTGCGCAACCTAGCGGTGCATAGGCCTACTGGGCGAAATATTAGTGCGCTCTGTTGTATGTGATGGTAATACGCACAGCAGGGAACAGATGCGGCCAGAGTTTTTCCTATGAACAAATTCAAATTATTTAAAGTGGCATGGCGGATAGGCTCATATAAGATATGCTTTTATTTGATATGTATTGCTTCATACATAAAACATTTTATTGCATTTGTATTGTATGGGAAGAAATTGATCATGTATAGAAAATATTTCTGATCTCTGTCATCTGTTTTTGTGTGTATGCTAGTCAAATATTTGATTCCGTTTCTTGTACGTCCGCATTTTCGTTAACGTCAACCAATGTATTTTGCTATGGACAAGATTGACGAATTTTTGATTATGTATGCTATGATTAACCACATCGGGAAAATTAAAAAAAAAAAATTTAAAAGAAAAACAGTACAAATAATTAATAAACATAACTGTTGATACTGATCAACATCAAGTGCCATTGTTCTAAGCGTTGTGACTCAGTGAATATGTTTTTTTT
Source organism: Bulinus truncatus (assembly GCA_021962125.1). Lineage (NCBI taxonomy): Eukaryota > Metazoa > Mollusca > Gastropoda > Planorbidae > Bulinus > Bulinus truncatus. The sequence continues at coordinate 2,822,452 of JAGDYQ010000057.1, forward strand.
CTACCAGAAGTGTTCAGATATTTCTACTTGCATCTGCCTTCTAATTGTCTCTGGTTTTTTTTTCCGTTTTTAACTCGAAAAATCTGATTTTTGTTATCGATTTTTGATGCACTTTTTCGTGATCGATTTTCTTGAAATCGATGTTCTTGCTCCATGACAATGCAAGATTCAATAATTAATCTTGCAATGAGTCAAATATTTGTCAAAACAAGTCTCATAACTAATTAAGGGATAAAACCGCGTTTAACTATGAGATAGGCATCATTTAATGGGCTATTTCCCTTGCACCAATAATGCTACATGTTTCAGATCGAGATCCATGCTAGCACGTGATTACCGCGTGCTTGGTAGGTCAAATCAGAGGTACACACGCGTGCATTGCAAAATGAAAAAACAACAACATATATTTTAGAAAACGGTTAGTTTAAAAAAATATGTTTTTTAAACGTGTCTTGATAAATATTGTTTTCTCAGGGGGGTGCAAATCAGTGATCGATTTAAGAAAAAAAAAAACCAGTGCCGGGGGATGAAAAAAAAAGTTTCTGCAGAGCCGGGGATAAATGTCTATGGTTTCATCCCCCGGCAGGGATATATTAGCTAAAGCAGAGCCGGGGATGACTGTTCTCAGTGCCGAGGATATCCCCGGCATCCCCGGTGGTAAATTGAGCCTTGGTGGCAATATACGAGAAAATTGTGTGGTCTGATGCTATCACGGCGTTGAAGGCATTTACCTTGCACAGTAAAACTTTCTGTCTAAAGATAGACAAGTTGTGTGTGTATTATTAGTTACAATGTTACATATAAATAATTATGGTGTGTACTTTATTGAATATGAAAAAAAAATTGTAAGCTTATATTTCAGTCATGTTATCCTGATATTTAATTCCCCCAGGCCCGTAGCGTGCGGGGGGGGCAGGGGGGGTCCGCCCCCCCTCCGTTTTGTTTGGCCCCCTCTGCTTATTTGCTCTACTTGGTAAAATGTATTATCTGCCCCCCCCCTGCTATTGCCTGGCCCCTGCTGTAGAATGCCTGACCCCTGCTGTAGAATTTTCACGCTACGGGGCTGATCTCTCCCCCCCCCCCCCGGTAACGAAGTTGTATATTAAATTTAATCTGTAATTCATGTTTCTATTGTTTGTCAAAGCTGAAACTGTAGTAGTCAAAAATTTTGAATAAAAAAAATTGGTTTCCAGTGCTTTTTTTTTAAATGATTTAAATAAAGTCAATTTACCGATTCGTCTGTCTGTCCGTCCGTCTCTCTTTCTATCCAACTGTGTAAGTATGTTGCCATGGAGTCCTTCATTGAACATTGCCAGATTGGGGGACATTTTTGATCATTTTGAAAATACATGTTTTACAATATATTCATTTGGCTATTTTTCAATGTATATACTTCTTCATATGATAACAGCTAACAACAGATACTAGAACATTTGATACTATGATTAGTTTCTGGGCGGATGGAAGTGCGATCAAGCCTCCATGACCATTGCACGATTGTCTATGGTGGGAATGTAAGAAGTGCACCATAAAAACCGTATCATAAGTGATTTATAGAGACAGCCTTCTCATACTCTTTATAGCTACTTAAAAAAATAAGTGCATGGTCATGGAGATGTCCGGTGTTGTAGCCCTTACCATGATCTCAGTCCAGCATTTTGCATACGCAGTGGCTACCAGTCCAGCCAACTGGAATTATTTTTTTTCCGCCGTCCAGCTATAGATGTGCGCATGCGCTCGGCTAACCGTACTCCGTATTTTTTTCCCGGGATCCGGCTATAGATGTTGCGCCTAACCCTAATCCTAACCCTAACCCTATTCCGAACCCTAACCCCAGCCCCGAAAACAAAAAAACAAAAAAATGCAATAATATGCAGTCCGTCTGCCGCACATGCACACACCTATAGACGGACCCCGAAAAAAAAAATAATACGGAGTCCGTCTAGCAGGCCCGTAGCGTGCGGGGGGGGGGCAGGAAGGCCGGGCCCCCCTGCGCTTTGTCTGGCCCCCCCTGCTTATTTGTTCTACTTAGTAAAATGTATTTTAGCAAACAAGCAGAAAATATGCTAAACACTTGGGAAAGGAAAATATTTAGGAAAATATATGGGCCAGTAAAGGACAATAACGAGTGGAGAAGTAGAACCAATTCAGAGCTGTACGAACTGTACGAAGAACCAAATATAACAGCTGAAATTAAAATGAATAGATTAAGGTGGGTAGGGCACATAGAAAGAATGGAAAACAACAGAGGTCCAAAAACGATTTATAAGACAACA
>JAGDYQ010000057.1:2825227-2891212 GCA_021962125.1 Bulinus truncatus
GCTAGGGTTAGGGTTCGGATTAGGGTTAGGCGCAACATCTATAGCCGGATCCCGGGAAAAAATAATACGGAGTACGGTTAGCCGAGCGCATGCGCACATCTATAGCTGGACGGCGGGAAAAAAAATAATAATTCCAGTTGGCTGGACTGGTAGCCACTGCGTATGCAAAATGCTGGACTGAGACCATGGTAAGGGCTACAACACCGGACACCTCCATGACCATGCATTTATTTTTTAAAGTAGCTATAAAGAGTATGCGAAGGCTGTCTCTATAAACCACTTATGGTACGGTTTTTATGGTGCACTTCTTACATTCCCTCCATAGAAATGGTCATGGAGGCACCACGGGAGACATAGCGGGGGGGGGGGACTTTTACCATGACCTGAAATATTTACTGGTCCTTATCGGAATTCGAACCTGGGACCCTCGGATTGACAGTCGAGCGCTTGATCGCACTTCCATCCGCCCAGACACTAATCATAGTATCAAATGTTCTAGTATCTGTTGTTATCTGTTGACATATGAAGAAGTATATACATTGAAAAATAGCCAAATGAATATATTGTAAAACATGTATTTTCAAAATGATCAAAAATGTCCCCCAATCTGGCAATGTTCAATGAAGGTCTCCATGGCAACATACTTACACAGTTGGATAGAAAGAGAGACGGACGGACAGACAGACAGACGAATCGGTAGATTGACTTTATTTAAATCATTTAAAAAAAAGCACTGGAAACCAATTTTTTTATTCAAAATTTTAGACTACTACAGTTTCATCTTTGAAAAACAATAGAAACATGAATTACAGATTAAATTTAATATACAACTTCGTTACCGGGGGGGTGGGGAGATCAGCCCCGTAGCGTGAAAATTCTACAGCAGGGGCCAGGCATTCTACAGCAGGGGCCAGGCAATAGCAGGGGGGGGCAGGTAATACATTTTACTAAGTAAAGCACATAAGCAGAGGGGACCAGACAAAACGCAGGGTGGGGGGTCCGGCCCCCTGCCCCCACCCACCGCACGTTACGGGCCTGGGGGAATTAAATATCAGGATAACATGACTGAAATATAAGCTTACAAATTTTTTTTTCATATTCAATAAAGTACACACCATAATTATTTATATGTAACATTGTAACTAATGATACACAACTTGTCTATCTTAGACAGAAAGTTTCACTGTGCAAGGTACATGCCTTCAACGCCTTGATAGAATCAGACCACACAATTTTCTCGTATATTGGCACCGAGGCTCGATTTACCACCGGGGATGCCGGGGATATCCCCGGCACTGAGAACATTCACCCCCCCGGCTGTGCTTTAGCTAACATATCCCTGCCGGGGGATGAAACCATAGACATTTATCCCCGGCTCTGCAGAAACTTTTTTTTTTCATCCCCGGCACGGGTTTTTTTTCTTTAATCGATCACTGATTGGCACACACCCCCCCCCCCCCCAGAAAACAATATTTATCAAGACACGTTTAAAAACATAGTTTTTAAAACTAACCGTTTTCTAAAATATATGTTGTTGTTTTTTTTTTATTGTTTAATTTTGCAATGCACGCGTGTGAACCTCTGCTTTGACCTACCAAGCACGCGGTAATCACGTGCTAGCATGGATCTCGATCTGAAACATGAAGCATTATTGGTGCAAGGGAAATAGCCCATTAAATGATGCCTTTCTCATAGTTAAACGCGGTTTTATCCCTTAATTAGTTATGAGACTTGTTTTGACAAATATTTGACTTATTGCAAGATTAATTATTTAATCAAGCATTGTCATGGAGCAAGAACATCGATTTCAAGAAAATCGATCACGAAAAAGTGCATCGAAAATCGATAACAAAAATCAGATTTTTCGAGTTAAAAACGGAAAAAAAAACCAGAGACAATTAGAAGGCAGATGCAAGTAGAAATATCTGAACACTTCTGGTAGAAAAAAAAACATATTCACTGAGTCACAACGCTTAGAACAATGGCACTTGATGTTGCTCTGTATCAACAGTAATGTTTATTAATTATTTGTACTGTTTTTTCTTTTAAATTTTTTTTTTTAATTTTCCCGCTGTGGTTAATCATAGTATATATACATAATCATAAATTCGTAAATTTTGTCCATAGCAAAATACATTGGTTAACGTTAACAAAAATGCGGACGTACAAGAAACGGAATCAAATATTTGACTAGCATACACACAAAAAAAGATGACAGAGATCAGAAATTTTTTCTATACATGATCAATTTCTTCCTATACAATACAAATACAGTGCAATAAAATGTTTTATGTATGAATCAATCGAAGCAATACATATCAAATAAAAGCAAATCTTATATGAGCCTATCCGCCATGCCACTTTAAATAATTTGGCTTTGTTCATAGGAAAAACTCTGGCCACATCTGTTCCCTGCTGTGCGTACTACCATTACATACGACAGAGCGCACTAATATTTCGCCCAGTAGGCATATGCACTGCTAGGTTGCACACAAAAAATAATTCTTCCAAAGTAGTTGTCAGGCACATCCAATATTTTTTGTCGCACAGTGGTCATCCATGAAAATTCCTCCTCACCACTCTTCACACCCACCCCGGCGGTTATAATTCTCTTCAGGCATCAAAAGATAATTGGCTATGCAAAAATTTGGAGGGAAATAAAAAAATTGTGGTTTTCGCTATAAAGATCGTTTAAAAGCACGCACAGTCGCACAGCTTAGAGAGAGAACAGTGAATCCACCCCCAAGTCCTGCTTCTGGTTACCATGCCGGGGTGGGGGTGGGGACTCTATCCACCATTGTGTTGTTTTCGTGCAGTGGCGTAGCTAGGTGATGGAGGGGCACAAAGGGCGCCGTTTACTTCGCACCCAACCAGAACTTTTTTGTCACAAGGAGAGGGTGGCATTTTTTTTAGTCCGCCCCGTGATCATTAACGTTCTCTTTTTGTGTTCATTTTTTTAAAAAAAAGCCAATTCATATGTTACTGCTGACTTAAATACATTCACTAGAAAACACATATTCCTAAAAAAAAATTATTCTAATCTATAAATAGATGGGCCTGTGAAAAGAATTTCAAGCCCAGTAAAGACCGTTTATTATCATTGCACACCTTGTCATGCACTCTTCTTTCAGATTGTGAATAGTAAAAAAAAATCAATATAGCTTATTTTGTGACCAACTGCGTGTGGTAGTAGGACATTTGAAATGAGACACACTGATATATATATTAAATGGAAAAATATGAGAGGATTTTTAAAATATATATATATATATATATATATATATATATATATATATATATATATATATATATATATATATTTCAAAGCTTATATTTATTAAGAAAAATAATTATGAAGTATTTTTAATATGAAAGATGATGAACAAATCTTATGGATTGGCAAATTATGCGAATGCCTTAGCCCCTTCCAGTAAAAATATTTTATCTGCTTCTATATGAACGATTTCATGTAATTTGCCATTGGACCTCCAAAATGACTGTAACATTCTCTGCTTAAGAACGGATGGTATGCCTCGATGGTAGCTAGTGACTTCATGTTTTCAAGAACTAATATGTTACTTTGTGTAAGAGACTATGTACACCGAATGAGATCATACTGAATGTGGACTGCGACAGGCATCTAAGTGGACAGGAAGTCTATGTACGTCTCGTGTCTTGTGGTGCTCGTGTGGTCGTACCCCACCACCTTGATCTCGGTGCCGCCGAAGATCACCTCAAGGTCCACGGCTCGGTCGCGCCCGCCAGTGGGATCCGGCATCTCCACGACCAGGAAGCCACACTTCTCCACGCCGGGCTCGTCCGTGTACTGCACCTTCTTGTTGGAGGACCGGAAGAACTCGAATATGATCCCCTTCTGGTTGTTGATGATGGGCGTGTACGTCTCCCGCCAGATCTCGTTGTGGCCTATGACCTCGCCGGCCTCCGCCCACGTCTGGAAGATGTGCTTGCACAGGTCCATCCCGTCCGAGTTGACCCGGAGGTCGTCCCGGTGAACGCCCTCCTCGAACGGCAGGTAGCTGCCCACGCCGTATGTGAACCGGCATATCCGCTGGCAGATGGCGCTCGGGTCGTGGCCGAAGGCCACCGCCCCTTTCACGACGGACAGGCTGGCCTCTTCCGGGACCAGGATGGTCACGCGCTCGCCGAACCTCTCCCTCAGCGAGCTCTGGAGGCGCTGCGACTCGGCGAAGCCGCCGACGAGGAAGACGTTGTGGAGGTCTTTGCACTTGGGCTTGTGGAGGAGCGACTGCACGTGATTGTTGATCTGGTCCAGGGCGTCCTTGAACAGCGTGTTCACCTGGCCCGAGGAGAGGACGAGCTTTCCGGAGGAGAATTTGATGTCGCTGCTCCCTTGCTCGGCGGAGAACCTCTTGATGGCCTGCTGCACGGACACGCCGCTGTGCTTGTAGTTGCAGAAGTTGTACGGCAGCGAAACCCGGATGCTGTCGCACTCGCCCCGCTTTTTGATCTCGAAGTCCTGCAGCAGCTCCACAAAGTCCTTCGGGTACTCCTTCTGGAACGCCGCCATGAACTCCGCCCCGAAGATGCTCTCCAGCAGGTTCTGGAACTGCCTGTCGATGATCGTCCCTCCCCAGGCGCCGCCCGTGGCCCTGAAGAGCTCGCGTATCCTCCCGTCTTTACGTATTTTGTGCGCAACACAGTCAATGGTGCCGCCTGTAGGGAGGAAAAAAAAGATACACATTGATAACAGCACAGACAAAGAATGTACACACCAGAACACAGACAACGAATTTACACACCATAACACAGACAACGATCTACACACAAGAACACAGACAACGAATGTGCACACCTGAACACAGGACAACGAATGTGCACACCAAAACACAAACAAATAATGAACACACTTGAAAACAGAAAAGGAGTGTACACACCAGAACACAAGTGATTATATATGTAAAAAAAATACCTTCAAATGTACACATCGGACGAATAATGAACACACCAGAACACAGACAACGAATGTGCATACCAGAACACAGACAACGAATGTACACACCAGAACACAGATAACGAATGTGCACACCAGAACACAGACAACGAGAGTACACAATTAAAACAATGCCAGCTAATGCACACACCAAGATACAGACAATGTAAATGCGCATTCACATCAGTATTCACTTCAGTATTCACTATACATATTGAATACATCTTCTACTTCAATGCATACAAACTGTTTACATAAACGCGGTGTTTTATTAACCAACTGCTGAATCAGATAGTTACCTCCAGCGTCCACGACTAAGTACTTTGTCCCAGGTTCGAAGCTCGGTTTGGACAAAGTGCTGTCCTTGTAACCCACAAAGTCTGTGGCCGGCAGGTTGCGACAGTGGAGAGAAGCGGCTTCCGGTTCAAGAGCTATGACCAGCTGTTCGCTGTTGGGTTTGTCGATAAGTCCTCCCTTTGAAGAAAAAAAAACAGCAATCATCTCTTTATAGTAAATTTCGTTATAAATGATGCTACATAATGACACAATATACAAAGAGTTTACAACGTGTTGATTTTTTATATAATAATTATAATCAAAACTAATATACTAAACATATATTAAATATTATAACAATATAATTTAGAAATGCGTTTTGTTGGTCTGTAAAAAGCAGTCCAACTAAAAATATAAGTGCGAAGATCCCAAAGACAAATTTATGACGTATATTTTTAGTAGCCATAATATTCCCATAAGCTCCTACATATTCCCATAAGCACCTAATATTCCCATAAGCTCTTACATATTACCATAAGCTCCCACATATTCCCATAAGCTCCTACATATTACCATAAGCTCCTAATATTCACATAAGCTCCTACATTTTGCCATAAGCTCCTAATATTCACATAAGCTCCTACATATTCCCATAAGCTCCTACATATTCCCATAGCTCCCACATATTCCCATAAGCTCCTACATATTACCATAAGCTCCTAATATTCACATAAGCTCCTACATATTCCCATAAGCTCCTACATATTCCCATAAGCTCCTACATATTCCCATAAGCTCCCACATATTCCCATAAGCTCCCACATATTCCCATAAGCTCCTATATATTACCATAAGCTCCTAATATTCCCATAAGCTCCTACATATTCCCATAAGCTCCTACATATTCCCATTTGCACCTAATATTCCCATAAGCTACCATATATTCCCATAAGCTCTTACATATTACCATAAGCTCCTACATATTCCCATAAGCTCCTACATATTCCCATAAGCTCCTACATATTCCCACAAGCTGCCACATATTCCCATAAGCTCCTATATATTACCATAAGCTCCTAATATTCCCATAAGCTCCTACATATTCCCATAAGCTCCTACATATTCCCATAAGCACCTAATATTCCCATAAGCTACCATATATTCCCATAAGCTCTTACATATTACCATAAGCTCCCACATATTCCCATAAGCTCCTACATATTACCATAAGCTCCTAATATTCACATAAGCTCCTACATATTGCCATAAGTTCCTACATATTCCCACAAGCTGCCACATATTCCCATAAGCTCCTATATATTACCATAAGCTCCTAATATTCCCATAAGCTCCTACATATTCCCATAAGCTCCTACATATTCCCATAAGCACCTAATATTCCCATAAGCTACCATATATTCCCATAAGCTCTTACATATTACCATAAGCTCCCACATATTCCCATAAGCTCCTACATATTACCATAAGCTCCTAATATTCACATAAGCTCCTACATTTTGCCATAAGCTCCTAATATTCACATAAGCTCCTACATATTCCCATAAGCTCCTACATATTCCCATAGCTCCCACATATTCCCATAAGCTCCTAATATTCACATAAGCTCCTACATATTCCCATAAGCTCCTACATATTCCCATAAGCTCCCACATATTCCCATAAGCTCCCACATATTCCCATAAGCTCCTATATATTACCATAAGCTCCTAATATTCCCATAAGCTCCTACATATTCCCATAAGCTCCTACATATTCCCATTTGCACCTAATATTCCCATAAGCTACCATATATTTCCATAAGCTCTTACATATTACCATAAGCTCCTACATATTCCCATAAGCTCCTACATATTCCCATAGCTCCCACATATTCCCATCAGCTCCTACATATTACCATAAGCTCCTAATATTCACATAAGCTCCTACATATTGCCATAAGCTCCTACATATTCCCACAAGCTGCCACATATTCCCATAAGCTCCTATATATTACCATAAGCTCCTAATATTCCCATAAGCTACCATATATTTCCATAAGCTCTTACATATTACCATAAGCTCCTACATATTCCCATAAGCTCCTACATATTCCCATAGCTCCCACATATTCCCATCAGCTCCTACATATTACCATAAGCTCCTAATATTCACATAAGCTCCTACATATTGCCATAAGCTCCTACATATTCCCACAAGCTGCCACATATTCCCATAAGCTCCTATATATTACCATAAGCTCCTAATATTCCCATAAGCTCCTACATATTCCCATAAGCTCCTACATATTCCCATAAGCTCCTACATATTCCCATAAGCTCCTACATATTCTCATAGCTCCCACATATTCCCATAAGCTCCTACATATTACCATAAACTCCTAATATTCACATAAGCTCCTACATATTCCCAATAGCTCCCACATATTCCCATAAGCTCCTACGTATTCCTATAAGCTACGACATATTCCCATAAGCTCCCACATATTCCCATAAGCTCCTAATATTCCCATAAGCTCCTACATATTCCCGAAAGCTCCTACATATTACCATAAGCTCCTAATATTCCCATAAGCCCCTACATATTCCCGAAAGCTCATAAAATTCCCATAAGCTCCTACATATTCCCATAAGCTCCTAATATTCCCACAAGCCCCTACATATTCCCGAAAGCTCCTAAAATTCCCATAAGCTCCTACATATTCCCATAAGCTCCTACATATTCCCATAAGCTGCTAATATTCCCATAAGCTGCCACATAGTCCCCCTGGCAACGACACCCCCCCTGCCCCCATCCCCCTCTCGGCGTGCCTGGTTGCAGCCTAAAAACAACACTAAGTTAATCAATAATATTATATTTGATTCGTGAAAATATAGATAATGAGAGTATTTTTAAAGTACTGAGGATATGACTGTTTTTTTTTTATTTCTGTCCTATTGACTCACTCACCAGAACACATTCACATATAAAAATACAATAAACCAGAGAACATATAACATGTAATTTAACACGATACAATGGAGAGAAAAAAAATACACAAAAATGCTAAAATAATAGGTGTAATGAAACAGGGCAACTAAGACAGTGAAACATATAGATGACACGATTATGTTGAACACAGAAACCATAAGTTTTACGTTTGGTGCTAATGACAATAGCTTAAAAGAGCGCAGAGGTTCATCAATTTTTTACCTTGTGGGCAGCCTCTCTCATGAACTGCTTCGCGTTCTCGTCCCAGATGGCGGGCACGGTCAGCACCCACCGGACGGTGTCGGGGTGGGGGTCGTACCCCAGGTGGGTTCCGATGGCCCGCAGCAGGTGTTTCTTCATGAAGGTTAGCGAGTGGGCGAAGACGTCCACGGCTGGCTGGGACTTCCCGTTTGCGTCTGTGATGGTGATGTCAGCGCTCAGCTCCTGGTGGAGATGGTCAGACAAACATTGACATTCATTACTTAACGAATAAAACAGTGGATCTCACTGAGCCCCCCCCCCAATATATAACAGACACCCCTCACCCCTCCATACAGGGTGGCGCAATGTATTTAAGCACGGATGGCCCCTTCCATGAGATTAAAAAGAGCCGCACCATGTTTTTTTTTTGTATAAACCCCATACTGTGCCACAAACCGCAATAGTGGCTAAAGGAAACAAAACTTAGAGCTCCACAAGCTATGACCAAGTGGGGCACTTTAGGGGTTAAGTACAAAAATTACTTTAAAGCGCTACAGCTTAGTCAGTTGTTTTTTTTTTTTTTCAAAATGTAGAGATTAAAAAATAATTCATTAAATGTGTCAAAAACTGGCTCATTGGGAGCCACACACAAAACTTACAACAACAAAAAAAAAGAGAGCCGCAATAGGCTCCACCCCTGTGTCTGTACATTTACTAGGGTACGGGGGGGCAGGGAGGCAAAGCCGCGGGCAACCAGAAGCGATGGATTTTAATTAGAGTTTTAAAACATGACAAAATAATTATACTTCCCATTTAAAAAAAAAAACATGAAACTAAGGGACGTAAGCCATTGTAGATAACTGCCTGTATTTAAATAGTGAAGAAACAAATAATAATAATACGTTGATTAAAAAAATGTATGAATATAATTAATGTTCATTCGTTTATTCTTTTTTTTTGTTGAAAGTTTTAGCTTGTTGCTAATGACAACAACTTTAAGGGGAACGGGGCGGGGGGGGGTCACCACTTTACCTCGTGGGCAGCCTCTCTCATGAACTGCTTCGCGTTCTCGTCCCAGACGGGAGGGCACGGTCAACACACCTACCTGACGGTGTCGGGGTGAAGGTCGTATGCCGGGTGGGTCCCGATGATTCGTGGTACTTCTCCCCCCCCCCCGATTATTCTGATTGTTGATTTAGTTGTTTGTTTGTTTTAATTCGTTCTTTTTTTTTTTAATCAGGGGCGAATACCCCAACCCGAGTCTATAGTATGTGTACACAAAGACAACAAAACGTCCGTTGAGCACAGAACGTGGACTAATCGACTTATTTATAGAACGGCCAGTTGCACAACCATGGTTTGTGGCGAACTGAGAAACGCCACTGCATTTCCGTAACAAAAAGTATTCAACTACGTCAGTTCCCGCTTCCTTTGGCTAAGGAAAAAAAAGTGCCTTCAGTTGAGGATCCCCGCCCCCCCCCTCTTTCCGCCACTCCTCCCACCCAAAATTACGCCACTGAGAACTGCTATAATCTTTCCTCTATCAATAAACTGAACAGCAGTAAAGGCTGATGGGATTGATTTAATAAATAAAACTTCTCACCAGGATAATTTTATATGTATAAAAAAGCGATTAAATTAACCTACCTTGTTGTTATACAGTTTCATTTTAAATCGGTCAAAGTAAAAATAGGAGCAAGCCTCGTCCTCACTCAGTTCGTTGTATTTGGAAACAGCCTCGAACCCAAACGCTTCAAACTGTCCATCAGATTTGAGCAGCAGACAAGTTGGTGTCTTGTGAAGGAGAAAACCTGCAGACAATAACAAAAAAAAGTGTATATGTGTGTGTGTGTGTGTGCGCGCGCGTCTCATATGGCTGGGCTAATCTCGTTCAACCTTCCCCCCCCAAGTGCCATAGCGAGCTTAACTCTCGCCCGGGGCACAATACTTTTTTAATACCTTTTTAGCGCCCCTCCACCCACCATTCGAAAACCATATAATATATGTAAAATATACCATTTGGCACTCCTTTGTGAGTAGCGCCCGGGGCATGATGATGCCCACCCCTCGCTACACCTCTGCCCCCCTTCCGCCACCCAAACTCCTAATGAGTCCATTCGAAATCCCTAAATCCATCCAGCATTGCAAATGGGTAGGCCTACCTCACCTTCGTTGGCGGCTGGACATTGCACTAGCCACTAGCCTACAGACACAAAAGAGCTTCTATTTCATCTGACCCCAATAGTCTGTATAGGGCTTTCTAAGGGGGGGGACGTACTTACTTACTTACTTACATTATATTCCTTTCTTACCTTGCGTTTGACCCCAGTTTTTGTTGACGTGGATAGCCTGCTTATTCGAAGCGAAGCTGTAGGCGTATCCGCTGAAGGTCGTCCCGAAGTCAATGGCGGCGACTATCTGGTAGTCCACCGCCTCCTCGCCGTCGTTGTCCAGCCTGGAAGACGCCATGGTCATTCCGGCGTCCGAGGCTGGACTCTGGCTCTCGCAGAAGGACGCCGACATCGACGAAGAGGAGTGGGTCGACTTCTTCTTTCGGGGCGAATCTTTCCTCAGCGTGACGCTCGCCTCGGCCATATTGGCACAGCCTATCTGCAAATACCGGCAAGAGATCGGATAATTGAAACGCCATTTAACGTACACAGACCTAAACGGCGAGAGATCGAATAATATATATATGGTACACCATCTGTCAAAGATTAATGGGGGGCCCGAAATTTACAAAGTGACGACCTGATCATCTTTTTGTACTTTTGCATTGCACCAAAAATAATTTATAAAAAAAAAAACGGATCTGATTACAAATATTATCAATGGACTATTCTACAGAGGTTTTGAGGTTTTTGTTTGTTTGCTGTGTTATTGAGGAAAGTAGGTCACTACGAGACATTATGCCGATTTGTCTATGCGTAGCTTTCAATGACTTTACCAAATCATAATTGTATTTTTCTTAAGTGGCAGGAAGTAAAAATGCGAAAGAAAAAAATGTCTTTAGATTTCACTCAATTTATATCATTCAAACGACCGTTATTTCCATTAAAGTTATTGATTTTTAAAAATGTAAACGAAACATTCATTTTAAAATAACTGAGAGGGGGAAAAAGTCTAAATCGAATAGCGAGCCAAAGAATATATATCCCGTGAAGCGAGCCATGGTTTCATTTTTCAATTTTTGGCAGTTTCTATTCGGTTTAATTTTCGAAAGTTAAGTTGCAGAAATATAAACAATAGGCCTGCATGGTAAAGTTTAAGGAAAACATAGCGACAGAAAACGTAAGCAATTTTTTTGATTTAATAAAAAAAACTTAATATATAAAAGTAAATAATTTTTAAATAAATAATAACAATGCATAGATTGTTTTTTCCTAGAAATAAATTATGGTATACAACTTAACAGAGAACATTATGTCTATGGTGCGCCTTAAAAACATTAGTGGACTTACTTTTTTTCAGAAACGAAATAATTATTAATAAAACAAGTATTGAAAAAAACGTAAAAGATAGCAGTAAACTTTATATTTAACTGATACAACTTTTCAAGGCGTTACTTGAAATATGTTATCAGGCCACGTATTGGATAAGTGTAGCACTTTCGGAATTCCCAATCTTCAGACGACAACTTTTAAATAGCAACATTATAGAATGTTAACAGCCACGTAAAAAAAACAATTTTATTTATAAATGTATTTTTTTTCCCAGAAAGTATCTTTTTTAACGTGTTCAACAAATGGCACGAAAATTCTGAACAATCTGTACTTTTTAAAGACGAGCTGAACGGACATTGCACTAATAAATAAACGTGCGATCTATTTATAGCTTGTAAGTTTTAAAAACATAAGTGGGATATATTTAAGTACTTACAGATGTTTCGATAAAAAAAAATAATTTGAGCAGTGACTGGTTGCTGGCTTGATGGTCGAGAGTCGTCGGTCACTCGCTTCCCAGCTGCCTGACACAAATACGTGTAACTAACACACACACAAAAGAGAAGTCACTGTGACACGCCAAGTGTATAAAACATCAAACAAACCGACCGAAAAAAAAAACCTATCAAAAAGTTTATCCCCCTTCTCTCTGGGGCTACTAGAGCTATCGCATGTGTGCGTGTCTCCAAGTGTGTTGTCTTCGATGCTCGCAGACAGCGCTAGCTTTTTTTTTTTCATTTTCTTTCCATCCTCTCTCCCTCTCTCTCTCTCACTCTCTATCTTAATCCTGCAGAACTTAATAATAATGAGGCAACCGAGGGAGAAAAAAGACGGCAAGTCCTATGTGCTCTCCAGGTTCGGGCTACAAGGGTGAGCAAGACTCGTATTGATTTTCTGGCAGCTCTAGGTTTGTCCTGGAGGGGGGGGGGTCCCAATATTCTACGCGACACGCTGGATCACGTGGTTCTATCCCCGCGGCAACGAAAATCCCAGACTTGCTGTGCCAGATCGATGAACTGTTGATCTGACCTACCCTCATCTCTTCCCCCCCCCCTCTTGTATTATTCCTCTTGTTTGAAGACCGTTACTCCATTTGTTGATTTTTACTATGCCTAAATCTGTCAACACACTTTCCCATGTTAGTAGCATGCACATTATATGCATCGCCTGCTCTGGAGCCCACAGAATATAAATCATACAGAAAGCGCTGTTTATAAAGTGCTCTTGATAATGATTAAAAAGAATGTCGCCCTGTATGTAAAAAAGAATGTCGCCCTGTATGTAAAAAAGAATGTCGCCCTTTATGTTATTTTCTCTTTTAATAGTTGGTGATTCACTACAAAATGCAGCAACAAAATATCGATGCGCAGTTGAATAACACACAAATATGGCCGCTTTCGGGGAAAATCCATTTCAACAGGCTATGTGCACTACAGATTATATGTTATGTCTAATCTGTGATGTGCACTCTGTGTTATGTTAATATTTGATGTGCACTCTGTGTTATTTAATCTGTGATGTGCACTCTGTGTTATTAAATCTGGGATGTGCACTCTGTGTTATTTAATATTTGATGTGCACTCTGTATTATTTAATCTGTGATGCGCACTCTGCATAATTTATATTCCGTGTCCTAATCCATATTCATGATTTGATTTTGAATTCAGAATATTTTTTTCCTGTCTCATTTCTTTGTTTAGTAATTAATGGATCAGCTTGCAAGACATTTACAATACGTCTCTCACACCTTGAAGAGCTTACTTGCGTTCATTTCTCTCTTACATATAGCCTACAATTTGTTTAAGGGGTTTACGCCTACATACTGTTTTCAGCGTGTGCTTGTGAGAGTTTGAGAGACGTTTGTGTTCTCGTCATCACTGTGTTTGAGAGGCGCCTGTGTACTCGTCATCACTGTGTTTGAGAGACGTCTGTGTACTCGTCATCACTGTTTGAGAGACGTCTGTGTACTCGTCATCACTGTTTGGGAAACGTCTGTGTACTCGTCATCACTGTGTTTGAGAGGCGTCTGTGTACTCGTCATCACTGTGTTTGAGAGACGTCTGTGTACTCGTCATCGCTGTGTTTGAGAGGCGTCTGTGTACTCGTCATCACTGTGTTTGAGAGACGTCTGTGTACTCGTCATCACTGTTGCGTCATCCTGAGCGGGTAGTTCGAAATGGTGACTCACTACTTGCGTAAAAATCAGCAATAAACACACTCACGCGCGCACACACACACACACTCACACATACCCTTGTCACATATCTGAGCCCTTCCATTGCCTCTCCCCACCCCGCACCACCATCCTCACGTTTTTTGAAGAGCTAACAATCGATAGCCTTCCCAGGCGGGTTTCCTTCCTAAACAAAAAAAAAAAATTCAGGTCTCTCACTGGCAGCGCGTTCATTCATCGATCTTTGTGTTGCGGGTGAGTAACAGAAATCTTACTCACACTCCAGTTGAACACACTTCGTTGTGGACTCGTGTTCGGTGCGAATACACACAAAAAAAAGTATAAATAAAGCCTACAAGCACACACATTAATGGCTGTAATCCTCTGAATCGATGGTTGACGTCTGCATCTCATCCCATCCAGAAAAACAATATAATCACATTCAAAGGTAAATTGTCTGTTTCTTACGTAGTTTTTTTTTAAAAAGTGAACAATAATTGTGCCAATAGCGATGTTTCTGTGAAGACCACGTGAATGTGTCTGTCTACTGTGAGATACTGTTTCCAAAAATAATTCGGCTATCACTGACCTAAGTAACAAAGGTATTGACTTCTTTCGTTTGTGTATTGTTGTTTTTTTTATTTCTAAATGTAAGTCATGCTTTGCATAGGCCTGGGTTGTAAGCGGGGGCCCAGTGCGGGTGTCATTAGCAGGGCGAGGGGTCTGGGGCAGTTGTCCCAGTAGTCACCCATTGTGATCGTCAATACTTAAATATTTTATTCCACCAATCACGTGTCGAAAAAAAATCATTGTATTAATGTTAGATTTTTTTCCACGCAGTGCATAGAGTCTATTCCTTAAGGTGGTTGGGTAGGCTTAAGCCACGTGACCTGTATACACATTTAAAACAAGAGCGTGGATTATGACACAAATGCCCAGTGCCGGACTTCGTTCGGTTGAGGTCTCACGCGCCATACACAAATATGGGCCCTTTGAAATAGAAGAAAGGCATCAACGAAAGGATAAATCTGAGCTATGGTGGGTCCCATGAAGAACATTGGCCCTTTGGGCACGCGCGCAACTTTGCTTCATGTCGTTATATCCGCCTTCGCAAATGTATTATAGAGAAAAGGTGTGGCAAAACTAATATTTTTTTGTTTGGTGTGCACTGTAAGATAAGATAATTGGAAAACATCTATGAGATTTCTTGTTAAAAGTAGTTCCTTACGCAGTTATTGTGAGCTACATAAATACGACAGTTTACATAACCAAAACTTGTTTTCCCTAAGAGTAACGTTATTCCCATGCCCAATCACGCCAGCTCAAAGATTTAAAAAAAATGTTGTTTTAAATGTTTAAAAAATGATAGCATTGTATCTTTTTATTCCGAAATAAACAAAAAGACCAACTTTATATATTCATATTGTGTTTTGATTGTGTGTGTGTGTATATCTATCTATCTATCTATCTATCTATTTATATATATATATATATATATATATATATATATATATATATATATATATATATATATATATATATATATATATTTCCCCTCTGATTATTTTCTAGCAATGTGGGGCCAAACTTAAGCTTCTTTGTCATTAAACATCTACACGAAGTTTGGCTCTGAAAAAGGAAAACAAACCAGGACGTCACAATAGGCCAAGTTCAAACCATGTCAGGAGACGTGAAAAAAGATCTCAGAGCGGAGGCCAGGAGTTTCAGTGCCAGTTTGGCCAATGCATTACTTTTAAAAAGACGAGATCCACAGTCAAAAACTTTGTTAGAAAAAGCCCAGGTAACTGATGATGATGTTTAGTCCACAATATATGAGTATAATACATTCTGTAAATGTATAATTTGATAATATTCTAAAATTGTCAAAAATTTCTAATAATATACTTATCTTGGTTCTGATAAAATGGCCAATTAGGTTTTTAAAAAAAAATTGCATAGTGACTTTATCTAATGAAACCATAGCTTCGTTTAATTTACTCCTGTATGATATGAAGTATCGTGAAATGAACAAAACCACGCGGGAATTAAAGCAATCGGTTTTATATGCATGACGTCATTTTTAACAAGCCCTATTGACTATCATTACTATCTATTTTGCATGCAATGAACATTTAAGAGCATATATAAATGAGTTAGGACTTTTAAATAGAATTGTCTTCATCATTATGACTAAATATATATATATATATATATATATATATATATATATATATATATATATATATTTATCACCAGCAACTTATTGATGCCTTACTTGTCGACTGCTCAAGGCCAGTTCCAGCGACACCACCGCCTCGGCCTCCTCGCGGCAACGCAGGAATGGGCCAGCTGTGGGTAAAACTTGATGAACTGAAGCGTGAGAACGATGACCTAAAAAGGCAGAGGACGAGAACCACTGAGGAGAAAGTCGGCTCACCCAAATCACCGAAATCTCCGAAATTTCACGCCCCCACGGTATGTTTAGAGTGAATCTATTAAATATGTATCAAGCGGTTGAATTCAGAGGCGTAAGTAGGAAGGAGGAGGGGGGTGTCCGAATTCGAAAGCCCCCCCCCGGGGGCACCAGCTTGAGGTGGGGCCCCCGAACATTTTTTTCATTAAATATTAAGTACATTATCTCATGTCATGATGTCGAATGTCAAAATGCAGGGGGGGGCTCCCAAAGAGACCAAGCCGCCCCCGACCCCCCCCCCCCAAATCCCTAGGTTCGGCACTGGTTAAACTGTAGTCATTATATCATCTACCTATATAAAGCAGCGGTTCTAACTGGTGGTATGTGTACCCCATGGTGTACGGGGAAAGGTGATGCAGGGGTGAGCAGCGACATACAATTTTCGTTTAAAACAACCAAGATTTTAAAGAAGTTCGCCAGTTAGCTGCGTCGTATCTCATCACCGAACTACACGCCCAAGCATCATATAATATAATTCTATTATGAAAATAAGCTCAATCTATTGCGAACTGTCAGGAGAGGGGCACGCTCGGACATACTTTCACACCCTTTGGGGGTACAGTCGCGAAAGAGGATGAGAACCACTGAAACAATGGAATTCGTTATGTTTTGCAGGCGTGAATTACTACTGACTTATGTCATGGCATGCAATCTTAAGTCTTTCTTTTTTTGTTTTTATTTTCAAGCCAGGTCAGTTGGAAGCAGTCACCGCTGAATTGCAGCGAGCCAGGCTAGAGAACGAATCTCTAAAGGCCCAGATTGAGAAGCTCCAGATCTCGGTCAAAGAGCACCAGGTCGTGAACTCTAACCTCCGAGACGACTGCAAGAGGTCAAAGGCAGCCCTGGAAGCGGCGCAGAAATCGGCCATGAAGGCCAGAGAGGATAGTAAGAAAATGGAGGCCAACCTGCAGGTCATGCGATCGGAGAACGAATCACTAAAACAAAAGTAATGATGATGTATTTTTTGTTTTTTTTGGTTTAACTTTCTTTGTTTATTAGTCGCTGAGGAGGGCTATTCGTAGTGTCCCGGGCTGGCAGAACACAGGGGGTGGGCCAGTCAGGTAGCTTGCTTGCCATTTGGCTTCATATTGGTAGCTTGCTTGCCATTTGGCTTCATGGCAGTTCCCAGACGTTGAGGAAACACAGCGAGTTTTATCTCACGGGCTCCAAGAGACCAAGTCTCAACCCGCAGTTATTAATGAGAGAGTTCCGAGAGAGAGGGGGAGGGGGAGTGCGATACGCAGTTGCCTAAATATCGATATTTGCGCCCCCCCCACCCGGGGCATAGTCGCCCGATTCCTAGACCAAACGAAAAAAAAAGTATCTGGTTGGTAATAAAGTGATGCCAGGGATGGACCCCTCATCCTTTTCCTCCTCCTTAAACACACACACACTCCACCCCTGCCGAGATACGCCACTGATGCGATTCGAACATGGTTGAGGGCTGCTGTCCTTAGGGGATCGTTGGGTTCAGTTAACTAAAATAACATTACTTAGCAATGTCTTAGAGTGTGTAATATAAGGGGGGATTCATTCTTCTTCTTCTTCCTTTGGCTCTACAGCCCATTTATGGGCCCTGGCCTGCCATACTACTCTTCTCCTCTTTTACCGATCCACGATCGATTATCAGGAGTGCAGGATTAGTGTCAGCGGTCGCCCATTTATGGAGCGTTTTTGTAAAGTGCGAAACATACGTAACTTTTACTTTCAATGTGATTGCAGTTCCTAGAAATATCTGAGCCTACTTTAATATTGTTTACTTTCAATACGGGTACACTTTTAAGTTGATTTTCAATGAATTGCTTTTACTTTCGTTTCTTTCGACAAAGCGTACAACTTTTGAACTTTATATTTTTCAAATGAGCAGAATGTCCCAGCACCACCCCGTCCCCCCTCCTAGACCAACGGTCGGCAGCCCGAAGCCGAGAATGCGAGCGGACAACAGAATCTCAGAGAATATCAGTGAGAAGTGCCGACCCAGCAATATAGCTCTAGCCTACACGACACTGGAGTCACAGGTACAGCAGTAGGCTGTTGTTGTTGTTGTTGCTGTTGTTGTTGTTTTGTTTTGTTTTTTGGAACCCTAAGTAGATGAATTTCAGAGACTATGTTGACCCTAGACAGATAATTTAACAGATATATGGGGAGGGGAGGGGGGAGCTAGGCAGATAACGTAACAGATATAATAGTGACCTAGATAGAGAATGTAACAGATATATGGGGGGGGGGGGTGAGGGGGTTAGGTAGAGAACTTAGCAGATATAAAGGTGACCTAGATAGCGAATTTTTTAGATGTATGTGGGCATTAGATAGAAAATTTAACAGATATGTGGGGGAGTGGCTAGGCATAGAACGTAATAGGTGTAAGGGTGCCCTAGCCAGAGAAGGTAACAGAAATATGGGGGGGGGTGTCTTGGGGAGAAAATGCCAGAGATATATGAGGGCCCTATACAAAAGTACCTGTTACAGAATTTGATTGAGTAGAAATGTTTACTGTCATGGGGAACTTTGTCAGTTGCGCCATAAGAAAAGGCCCAAACTATCTGTCCATAATAAAGGCTTTGGTATTAAGAAATGGTTGTCGGAGCTATAATTCAAGGGGTTGGGGGGGGGGCACATTTACATAAATAAAAGTAAAAAAACTTATAAAAGCAATGCTTTCTTTCATGAATTATAAACGGATCTCCTCAATGCCATGAAACTAATTGACTTCCGGTGTTTATATTTGAAAATATAGGAATGGATGGATGCGAAAGAAAGTTTGGAGGAAGTGGCAGACGACGAAGACACTGTTACGAAATTCCTTTGTGATATTTTGATGGTAAAAATACACCAACGTCTTTCTTCTTGTATCTTCACATAACTTTTTTACTTTAATGTAAACAATTCAAATTAGAAATTGAAAATTGTTCGAAAGTTATTTTAAGAGACTACAAATTCTGAATTAAAGATTTTTTTTTTTTTAAATTCAACAGAGCTCGTACAAAACCAGTACTGCAGTTCTACAGAGTGTTGAGCGAGTTATAAGCTATGTTTTAACAAACCCTACTTCTGCAGTGAGTAATGCTACAGTGTATGTTATTAAATCTGTGTACATAAACACATGGTGTTGAGCGAGTTATAAGCTATGTTTTAACAAACCCTACTTCTGCAGTGAGTAATGCTACACTGTATGTTATTAAATCTGTGTACATAAACACATGGAGTTATAAGCTACTAGTTGCAAGTACCCGGCTTTGCCCAGGTTTAAAATAAGGTTTTCTGTTTACCTTTTGTTTTCTCCCTCCCCCCTCTCTCCCTCCCTCCCCCTCCCTCTTTACCCCTCTCTCTCCCTTTCCCTCTCTTCCTTTCTCCCTCCCTCTCTCTCCCATCTCTCTCCCTCCCTACCTCTCCCATCTCCCTCCCTCCCTCTCTCCCCCTTCCTCCTTCCCTCTCTCTCCCTCCCTGCCCCTCCCTCTTTACCCCTCTCTCTCTCCCTTTCCCTCTCTTCCTTTCTCCCTCCCTCTCTCTCCCATCTCTCTCCCTCCCTCCCTCTCCCATCTCCCTCCCTCCCTCTCTCCCCCTTCCTCCTTCCCTCTGTCTCCCTCCCTGCCCCCTTTCTTTCTTTATCTTCCTCACATTTCTTCCATCCTCTCTCCCTCTCTCCTTCCCTTCCTCTCTCTCCCTCCCTAACCCCTCTCTCCCTCCCTCCTTTACCCCTCCCTCCCCTCACTACCTCTCTCTCCCTCCCCCTCTCTCCCCCTTCCTCCCTCCCTAATTCCCTCTTAAGTATAGAAATTATTCTGAAAAAAAAAAAATGGAAAAAAAAAAATTGAAAAAAAAAATAAATTTCACTGTCGGGATTTGAATCCACACATAGTCGGCCAAATTTGAGTCAGGGCCAAGCGAGTAACCGACTGTGCTAGCGAGACACACAAACAGATTCTCAATTTTTAATAGGTTATGCGCGCAAGTTTTATTCGGGAAATGACGTCACAGAGGAATTTTATTTATGGCGCCGTCGAGATTACTTTAATATAGTAAAATACTAAAATAAAAAAAAATTAATTACAATTAAACTACACATCGAGATGAAACGAAACCTGTCCTATAACCTTCCTCATGTAATTATGTGTATGTGTAACAAATTTCACATTATTTGGTTATCTGGATCTTGAGTTCTAACAAATCCTACTTCTGCAGTGAGTAATGCTACAGTGTATGTTATTAAATCTATGTACATAAACACATGGTGTTGAGAGCTTGACTGTCGAGCTGAGAGTCCCGGGTTCGATCCTCGG
This sequence comes from Bulinus truncatus, assembly GCA_021962125.1. NCBI lineage: Eukaryota > Metazoa > Mollusca > Gastropoda > Planorbidae > Bulinus > Bulinus truncatus. Next base: position 2,846,034 of record JAGDYQ010000057.1, read on the forward strand.
TGAGAACCAAGGGAACCTATCCAGGGGAAAATTGCTGTTAGGTACCCTAAGTCCACCCAGCTTTAAATGGATATCTGGCATGAGTTTACAAAGTAAAGGCGGCTAGGCGTTGTGTTATCCAAACAATCCCTTTATATGCCGTGGTTACAGAAACAGATTGATTCTACACTTCATCTGTCCCTGTGACCTGTTAGGCTAAGGGAACTTGTACTTTACACATACATAAGGATTAGACGTACAGATCGATAGATCTATTTATCAAATCAAAGGGTAAATCATATTGCTAATGCTACTGTTTTTTTTTCCTTTCTGACACACAGGTGACGATGGTGCCTGAAGTTCAGTTGTCTCCGTTGCCCGGAGAAGTGGCTGACGTCATTGGTCAGAGGCTGAGATTGACCTACGATAAAATTAACACAGCAGAATTTGCCGAAGTACTCATTCGATTTTATTCTTGAGCTAAAAATATTTTTAAAAAAATAATCTCTAAACAGTAGCTAACCACTGGTAATGCAGTAATCAGTATTATGGAGTGGGGGGGGGGAACAAACGAGATCGCCAAGGGCCCCCACTGTAAAATTCCTGTTAAATATGATGCGAAAAGGACCCATATCAATACTTTTGCATAGTGGCCCCAAAACTTTAAAAGCTTCTGCATATGCATTCCTTTCCCACAATACCTAATTAATGGCTCAGAACGCAGGTTTCGGTTTGTTGTGAATATCTGGAAATCCGCGAGTAGTTTACATGAGTTCGGAGCCGGCCATGACTTTGTACATATATTTGAAATATTGCACTTTGTCTTGTCTGTGGCTAGAAAACAATAATTTACGGTTAATTTGTAGCTAATAAGCAGAGCCCTAAGCTATTTGAGATATGGGGCCCTTTTAGAGCCCGGATATTATATGCCAGTGCCAAATACTTAAGTATATGCAACAATTTCTCGCTAAGACAATTTTGGGGGCCCCCAAAAGCGTGGGGACCCATAGCTATAGCTTGAGTAGCTTATACGTAAATCCTGCACTGCTACTAAACTTTAATTTAGCAATCCAAATATTCAAAAAAAATTAGTAAAACATGTCTTATAGTTGACATTTCTCTCTCTTTCAGTTGGCTAAATGTCAATGCAGCAGCACAAGTGTACCTCTCCCTTCCACCTGGTCCAATGATTCCGTGCATAGATACCTTCTCCAGTGCTCTTCCGTGACGTGGCAAATGGCGATCCAGAAGCCGCCAATGAAATTACAGGTCGCAGACACGAGGTTCGACACCGGCAAGCACAACCTGTGGTGGTCATGTGACCAGTCGCGCGCCAGGACGATAGATTACTTCATCTGGCCGGTGTTGTACGATTACGAAGGAGGAAACCTGATGGTGAAAGGGTGCGTGCATGCGACGTGAGAGATCTTCATGTTTGATAGGTTTCAGAATGTATAAATTGCAAGCCAAATATTTATTTATTTATTGTACATTGTTTGCTAATATACTTACAAAATACTTACTGTGAAAAAAATAATAATTTGGTTCCATAAATTTAGCTCTTATTAATTGATATATCTTTTGGCCTATTCCAATCCAGTATATCCACAGTTACTGCCAAGATGGTGGCTTTCTGTTGCTATTAGTTAAAGACAATAATATACCGGTATATATCGTTACTGGTAAGCTGCGCCAGTGTACATGGTCAGATTTACAGATAGGCCGACTGGGCCGTGGCCTAGAGCCCCCCCCCCCCCCCCGCAAAAATAAGGGGCCCCAAAAATGTTGAATAGTATACAAAAATAAAAAAATCAACTTAGCAGTATTTTTTATTATTTTTCAAAATGGGGCCTCAAATTTTTGTTGGCCTAGGGCCCCTAAAACTGTAAATCCGGCCCTGCTAGTGTACATATTATTCATGACTTTAATTTACTTAAAAATTGAATACTCTACAAAAAATGTAGTCTAACTTTTTAAGTACATGTATGTTAAAAAGGAAGCACAGACTTTGTCCCACTGTACAAAGTATACATTAATACATGTGACATTTGAATTAAGTTGACATTTTTATTAAGTTTTTTTTCGAGCTCGCTCTGTTTGGACAATAATAAGATTACATTCTCACAATAAGGAAGAATACATGTTGATTAATTATGCAACTGTTTTTGTAAGTTACAGAAATAGTGTTTGGAGATTGGGCTGGGGTGGGGGAGGGAGGGATGGGCTCCACCCTATCAGAGACGTTGTATTAGATATGCAAATTAGTCCACCGCAACCCTCTGCTAGAAAAAATCCCTTTTAGTTCTACTTCCGGGCTCTGACAGGATCTTTTGACACCCCCCCCCCAAACCCACCTCCATTATGTCTAAAAGTATATTGCAAAAGGGGCTCCTGAAGACCTAAGAAGGGCTCTTACTCTACACATCACTTTTGAAACTGTTGAAATAATTCACAAAGCTGGGTTTTTAAATATCAAGACATACAATTGATCTGTTCAGATTAGTTGGGGTTGTGATGAGATTTTCTGAAGATCGGCCATTGTTTAAAACTTAGATTCAATCAGCATTCCATTTTGGCTTCTGAGTTTAGGCCTACATTTTTTTTTTCGTTTCATCATTTGGCTGTGGACTTCATGTGTAAATATTTTACTTCTTGTACATCTGTATGAATGGTTTTTTTTTTAAACTGATGATATTCTTCCGTGTAATTAAAATGAGATTAACGTTCTAATCTGTTAGGTATATTCTTCGTTGCCAATTGTTTTGGGTTGTTTTTTTTTTTTGTTTCGCATCTTTTTTTACAAACATTTGTATAAACATTGCTATATTTTGATACAATCTATTTATATTAAACTAAATAAAAAAAAATCCGGACTCCTTTTTTTTTTTATATTTAAGTTATCAAAAAAAAAAATAAATAAATAAACGTGTTGACCTATATCTAGTGTAAGTTTCCTTTAAATTGATTGTATCTTTTAGACTGTATGCTAGGGTGATAACTATTTTCATTATTTTTCGTAACGAAACTGAAACCCTTCACATTCGAGGAACAATTATATGTAGATGACAGTAGCAACATTAATTTTTTTTTAAATTGAAAAAAGTTCCCCCTATTTTTAATTTTTCGTTCACATATCGCGCAGTTTGAACTCGCCCCAGCTTGGGGTGAGTTCACAATATATAACTATTTCATTATTGTTATAACTTCTTTTATTTTCTGTTTCAGGTGCAAATATATAATATATATTCTGGAATATTTTAGAACATTGTGGAATATTTTTGAATATTTTGGATAAACTATCTCGTTTTCAGTGCAAGATTGCAAGTCTTACTGTCAGGATAGTGAAAGTAGATAGACATGGATAGATAGAAAGACATATTGTTAGACAGATAGGCTAAACAATCTCACACGGATGCCTACAAACCGTCAAATTCTTGGAAACTTCACTTTTCTGTTCAATAGCCAGAAACGGCGACTGGATCGAATCAAAATTATGATTACGGATATAGAATTGCTTTGGAGGGAAATTCTAGACTTTCCACTATTATCCAGCGCACTCATCAGAAAGAAACTCAATTGCCTGATTGATTTATATGACAAAAACAAAAAGAATCCGTCTGATAAATTTACTACAACACTTTCTCAGTTATTTGATGTCACCAACGTTAATGGAGAATGGAAAAGCACGGAGGATAAAGAACTCTACCAGAGGCAAGTTAAGAGTGGAGGAAAGATTGGTTATTCAATGGTCAAACAAGCCCCTTTGGAATCAATCCACCCAAGAAAACGAATCCGACTATCAAAAACCCAATCACAAGCCAGCTCTTCTCAATCGCAACCTATACAAACACATTCAACTGTCTCAGAATCTTCGGATTCTGAAACCTCTGCTTCTTCACCGGACTTGCCAACCTATTCTTCCACGTCATCTTCTCCTGAATGCAAACCGAAATACCAAAGAGCAAGCACTACAACAGCGGGTTTGCTAGTACTGCAAAACAACATTTCTACACATAAAGCAACCATTGCTGAACAGGGTCACGATGTGCCAGTTCCAAGTCAGGCGGGTGTCTGGAAACGAGTAATCTCTGTAGGACGTAAAATGAAAACCAAAATTGTTCAAAAACTTCAAAGCAAAGAACTCTATTGTCTCCAGTTTGATGGTAAAAGAGTTCAAGGGGAAGAGTGTGAAGGTTTAAAAGGTTATCTTGATGTTATGGGTCTGGCTGCAGTTGCAGTCAGACTGATCTTGGAGGCGTTACTGTGGTAGCGTGTCTCTTATTCCTCACACACAAACACTACTGAAATCAATGCACAATTCAATGTTGCTGATTCATAGGTACATTTATTTACGAAGACATTAACATAGCAAACATGTTGAATCATAAAGGCACATCTTCAAAAGATCAAATAATATATATATGAGTTGCCATATGAAAGCGAATATATTGACTTCTTCTAGAGTTAAATAATAATACGTCTTGTATGTTCAAGAACTAGAAAGCAACTGCCGTTATCACCAAGGCTTGTTTCTACGCAAAATCTTAAATGACGTCAAACTAGAAAAAACTACGTCACATAACAATTTAAAATTAACACTCTCTTGAGTTACTAGAAAAGTGTGATTAACACACATGCACAAACCAAAATTAATTAATGAATACTTAAATCAACTTTAACTCCTCGACACCTCCCCTCCCTCCAAAAATGTGCAACATTTCTTTATAACTATAATCCATCATAAATAACAACTCATCAGTATTTCAATATCAACCTACTATTCAATAATATTCAACCATATTCAATAATAATCAATGATATTCAATAATATTCAACCATATTTAATAATAATCAATGATATTCAATAATACTCAACACTTAGTAATACTCAAAGTGAACAAAATCAATTGTTATCATGTGCCAATTGTAAGATATCAATTCAACCAATATGATTAATTCAATTAAATAATCAATATATATCCACAAAAAAAAATTTTTATGTTATTATTACCAATATATGTGCCTATAATCATTATTATCACTTATCAGTGCCATAATCTATCAAATGTATAAAAACAATTATCTACGCCATACAATGTGCCATCAATTAATATAATATATTGTGTACCCTATTATGCCATGTAATTTAAATCAGTAGTTTCAAAGAGACTATTTAATTAGTCTAGACAAAATGTCTGGTATAAAATTTTCAGAACCTTTAATATGTTCAATTTTAAAGTTATAGTCTTGCAGAAGCAAGGACCATCTAGTTAGTTTAGCATTATTTATTTGTTTACTTTTGAAATTGACAAGTGGCTTATGGTCTATTAGAACTAAAAATTTTCTGCCTAGCAAATATTTTTGCAATTTGATGATAGACCAAACAATAGCCAGACATTCTCTTTCTATCACTGAGTATCTTTTCTCGGTGTCTGTTAGTTTTCTACTAAGATATAATATGGGTTTATTTAGATTATTCTCTCTATGCATTAAAGAGGAACCAATAGAAATACTGGAGGCATCAGTGCATAATACTAATGTCTTATTTGGATCAAAGGCATTTAAAATAGGTGTACTCTTAAAATAATTTTTAATTTTATCAAGTACTATCTGACATTCACTATTCCACACAACTTTCTGCTTCATTTCTTTTTTAGTTAGATTGATAAGTGGATTCATGGTTTTAGTAAAATTATTTATGAACTTTCTGTAATAACTACAGAGACCAATTAAAGATCTGACTTGTTTTTTTGTTTCAGGTGTTTCTATTTCTAGAATCTTACTAACATTGCTATCTGTTGGTTTTATTAAACCTTGACCTATGTTGTACCCTAAAAAATCAATATTACTGTATCCTATTTTTATTTTGTCAGGAGATAATGTCAGATTGTTGTTTTTAAGTATAGTCAGTAGTTGAGTTAATGTTTCTATGTGAGTGTCCCAGTCTTTTGTAAATATGCACACATCATCCACATAATGTCTGACATTGGGTAATCCTTTTAATATGTGTGACATCATTTTTGTAAATGTAGCATTACTGTTAACCAAGCCAAAAGGCATAACATTCCATTCATAAAAATTATCATGAGTGGCAAAGGCTGTAAATTTTTTTGAATTTTCCTCCATAGGTATTTGCCAAAAACCACGAGTTAAGTCTAAATGTGAGAAAATCTTTGCATGAGCCATTTCATTTGCTAGGTCATCTACATTTGCTAATGGTTGTCTATCTACTTGTGTAATTGAATTAAGTCCTCTATAATCGCAACATAATCTCATTGTCCCATTTTTCTTTTTTACTAGTACAATAGGGGATTTATATGATGACTCAGAATGTCTTATCAAATTATCTTTAAGTAGACCCTTAATTTCTTTCTCTAGCATGTCTCTATATCTGTATGGGATTTCATAATATTTGGCTTTAAATGATTTGTCATTAGTCAACCTGATTTTATGTTCAAAATTTGTTGCTCTACCTGGTTTATTAGAGATCACTAAGTTAAAATCAAACATTAACTTTGTTATTTTTGATTTTGTATCAATAGGTATATCTGTGCAGTAATTTATTTTTGTCAAATCATCTTGATCATTATTGATACAAGGAATTTCTTTAAGATCTATATCATCAACTTCTGTTTCATTGGATATGACATTTAAGAAGTACAAATTATTAATTGGTACTTTTTTGTGTACTGGATGGAGATCTAACAAGTTTAAAACTAATGTATTTGATTTAACAGTATCATTGGTTATATTGCTTGCAAATAGATTGTACAGACTTTCTAACTGATGAAAATTTTCATGTTGACAAACATCTATATTATTGTTTTCTTGATTGATGTAATTTCTAACTTGCTCTACAAAAATTTTAATAGTATTATCTTCTGATTTGTTTTGATTAATAGCCCATTTCTGTAATTTAAATAGTTTTCCTCCCAAATTTTGCAAGTATTGTAATGAATTTTTATCTGTCCTTAATAATGAGTTTAAATACTTTACTGGTCTTTCAAAACATTTTTTAAGATCATCAATATGACAGTTACTTTCTTTTCCTTCTATATTTAATGTATAAGTAGTTTTACCTTTTCTTTCTTTGACCTTATATGGACCTCTCCATTTATTTTTATTATCCTGTGGGAACAAAACATATGCATTATCTCCTACATCTAATGTTCTTAATGTTCTATTTGTATTCTTCCCTAGTCCATTTTGGTTGTTACTTTTTTTTAGATTACTCTCTGCAAGTTTGTTGGCATAAGTTATGTTATGTTTTATTTGTTCTATCCATACTGAGTTTTTGATTTTTTCATCTTCTAAGGAAGGTAGAATATTATTTTTGAAAATCTTTAAGGGACTTCTTGGGTTTGTTCCAAATACTAATTCAAAAGGTGAGAATCCAGTGGATTCATGAGGAATCTCACGATATGCAAATAATATTAGTGGTAAATATCTATCCCAATTGCTTTCTTGATCAATAATTAATTTGTTTAACATGATTTTAATAGTTTGATTGGCCCTTTCTACTGCACCATTAGTTTGAGGTCTATAACGAGGTGCAAATACTTGAGTGATTTCTAACATTTCAGTAAAGGCACGAGTTATTTGAGATGTAAATTGTGTACCATTATCAGACAAAATAATCTGGGGAAAACCAAATCTAGTGAATATAGTTAACAAGGCACTACAAATGTTCTCTGCAGTAATATTTACTAAGGGAATGGCCTCCAACCATCATGTAGCAAAGTCTACAACTGTTAAAATAAACTTATGTCCCCTCTGGGATTGTTGAGGTACTGGTCCTATAATATCAATGGCTACCTTGTAAAATGGTTTATGATCTGTATCTTATTTGTTAATAAAAGTTGATTAGTTATTATTATTACTCTTTTGAGTTAAGCTAAAAAAAATAATGTCCTTTTTTTTGAAAAAAGAAATATTTTTCCACTTTTTTCTTCCGAAAAAGGGGGAGGAGGGGGAACTTTTTTTAAAAAAATCAAAAATGCAATTGATATTCTTAAATTACACATAAAAGTTCCTCGATTGCAAGTGGTTTCATAAAAATATTTTTTTTGTTATCACCCTACTGTATGCCGTAGATTTGAGAAAAGCATGTAGCTTGGCGTGAGATGTATGCGTTGTATTTAGGCCTAAAGTTAAGAAGCTTGACTTGAGATGCATGCGTTGTATTTAGGCCTAAAGTTAAGAAACTTGACTTGAGATGTATGCATTGTATTTAGGCCTAAAGTTAAGAAGCTACAATTATATCATAATAAATATTCAAGGCCGGTGTGGCGTTACATTCAGAGCCTTAAAGGAGCAAGCGCCCCACACAGCAAATCGTCTTTTTGAATTCGCATATTATGGTTTAAAAAAAAAAAATTCCAATAACTGATTGTGGACTTGGGGGTCCATAGATCGGTTCTGCGGGTGGGTTTCATTGTTTCCCTCCAATGTTCCCTCCGATGTTCCCAGTAAAATGTCCGAAAGCTGTGTGCGGCAAACGTTATTAGCGAGCGCAACTTTTGAAGAAATTTCTGTGCACAACAAAGTGGTCAACAGGTCTTTCCACGGCCTATCAAGAAATATTTATGTGTGCCCTGTGTGTATCTGTGTATCAGTTGTGCGCGCGCACAATCCTGGTTAATCACAAGGGCCCTTTATATTTTTTTTAAAATTGCAGTGTTAACATATAATAATACATGATGCGAAAAATGTCCGCATGCGATAATTTTGCCTATGGGCCCCAAAGCTTTAAAACCTTCTGCTTATGCCTCTGCCTTCCATTTGCCGTTTATGGGGTTGTTTTAGGGCTCCCCCAGTAATAAGCACACGCAAAAAATAAAATGCAGCTTAAATTATTAATCAAATGACGTAATCAAAAGATAAATTATGCATAAAAAAAATTGCCAGTTAAACAGGTAAAGAAAAATGTATGTGATGAATGTCAGACGGGTATATTTTAATTCTTTAATACAGGAAATAAATAAATATAGATGATGGCTGTTGATATGAAATAAATCAAATAGTTTCCCGAAACACGTCACTCCTAACTCAGGGGTCGGCAACCTGCGGCTCGCGAGCCGCATGCGGCTCTTTCGATGTCAAATTGCGGCCTTATCAAATACCATAATATTGAAATAACAATTTTTAGTGGCTCTTTAAAAACTGAGAAAATTGTAAATTATAACTTTTGGCTCTTCCGTCACAAAAGGTTGCCGACCCCTGTCCTAACCCTAAGGCGGTGGTGGTGAACGTATGGGCACGCGTGCCACAGTCGGCACGCAGTGCCTCAACAGTCGGCACACGGCTAAAAATATCACTTCCTTTCATTTGAACTGAAGTGTTGGCACTTTGCTATAAATAAGTGGGTTTTTATTTTTTGGTTAAATTTTGGGCACGCGGCCCCAGAAAGGTTCGCCCCCCCCCCCCACTGTCCCAAGGGCTAAATTGCATCAACTTGAGGTGCGCAATAACAAAACTGGCGCGTAGCCCATTGGTCCTAAATATCTATAGTTGGGGGTAAAAGGACATTGGTGGCTTTGTGTGACGATGTTGTAAACAGCCATATCTGTTATTCATATCGTATAAAAAGTCACGTCGTTATATGGGGGCCGCCCCTGTAAATAGCTGCTCCCCCCCCCCCCCGCCTTCCCCGGGACTTGAGAGATAGGGGGAAATATCGTTTTGTGAAATCTCTGAAAAATAAAACAGAAAAAAAAAAGTACGTGTCATGAGATTTGATAGTTAATTGTTTACTGGAAAGGGGGTTTGGGACCCCAACTTGGGGTATGTCTTTGTTAGTAGGGGGTGGGTCTTATTAGCGGTTGTCTCTTGTTAGAACGGTTATGGTGGTTGTTGTACAGGCTTGACATCGATATATAGCATCGACTGACTGCATGCTTGACATGAGTGTATCGATACATAGGATCGACTGACTGCATGCTTGACATGAGTGTATCGATACATAGGATCGACTGACTGCATGCTTGACATAAGTGTATCGATATATAGCATCGACTGATTACATGCTTGACATGAGTGTATCGATACATAGCATCGACTGACTGCATGCTTGACATGAGTGTGTCGATACATAGCATCGACTGACTGACTACGCCTGCGGGTGGGCCCTATGTCGATAAATATTTTTTAAATATAGTACAAGATATAAACCAAGGCAATTTTAAAATAATTAGTATAGTTTTAAAACAGTAACCCTTTCCTTGAGATGGGTCGGTCTATGAGAAATGCATTTTTTAAAAAGCAGAAGTGGGCAGCCAGCGCACCTTGTTTGTCTGCTCATATATATATATATATATATATATATATATATAAAAGTTAAGCTCATAGTTAATACTAAGGTTAAGCCTATAATATTAGCAGCACTCACCTATAAAAGATGTAAAATTCTAAATACATGTCTTAAAATTAATATTTAAAAAAAAAGGCAGTGGCTACGGTTCGGTCCGACTGAACCCGTATTTTTTTTACTTCGGGTACCAACCATAGATAATATTGCTCCACACCCTAACCCTAACCCTATCTCTAACCCTATCCCTAACCCTTTCCCTAACCCTATCTCTAACCCTAACCCTATCCCTAACCCTAATCCTGAAAAAAATAATTCTGAAAAAAAAAATAAATTATGTTGTTATATAGTTCAGTGCAGCGACTCGGCCGCTAAGTAAGGCTGGTACCCGAAAAAAAGAAATACGCGTTCGGTCGGACCGAACCGTAGCCACTGCGTTTAAAAAATCATTTTGAAAAATGTTTAATTTGTCCGATTTTTCTGGGCGATAATGCGTTGTTTTTATATCTACGCAGGAAAAACGCGGAGTAGCTTCCCTTATAAATTTAAATAAATTTTTTGTTTATCAGGGAAAGAATTTTCCTGTCAATCGACAGAATAAGACCAAAAATTTAATCAGTTAAATTTAAAAAGTCATTTTAAGCTAGTTATAAATAAAATATTTAATTTAAATGTCCAATGAATATTGCAGTATTTTTTTTTTCAAATATTATCCAAAAGAAAAAAAGAAATGGTCAAAATATTTTTCTTGAGATTGTAACAGGGGAGGTGAATTCAACATTTTACATTTAAAATATTTATTTTGATAACACTGTATAATTATCATTATAAAAATTTCAAAAACATTATTATAATATTACAATTAAAATTTTGTTTTTGATTATTTGCACAATCATATGTTATAGGTTTTTTTTATAATTTATATGTAAATTATTATGTAAAACTGTAGACACCATCATTTAGTATTAAAGATATTTTATACTATATAAACCAATCAAATTAAATCTAATGTGTACTGTTAACGCAGTACATATACTAAAATTGGAACGATACAGAGAAGATTAGCATGGCCCCTGCGCAAGGATGACACGCAAATTCGTGAAGCGTTCCATATTTTTTTTGTCCGGTAAAATACATTTTTTTCCTTATCCGTTTTTTAGTTAATTATATTTTTACTTTTATAATAATTATTAAATGAAATACTGAATGTTTTTTTTAGATTCAATATTGAATGCAAAAAAATATTTTGTAGTATTCATTAGATTTTAATCCTCAGTTTTGCATCTGTTTTCAGCAGTTTTCGGTACAAACACCGGATAACACCGAAGCAAATAATTTAATCCACTTTAGGTTGTGCTAGGGCTTCAAGTAATAAATGTGATCGCTTGGACTTAAACACTATATGATCAAACTGGGTCTTTCAAACACAATGCGGCGATCTGTGAGTTCACACAGTGCGGCGATCTGTTAGTGTTCATGACTAAATGGCATCAGGCCCGTAGCGTGCGGGGGGGGGGGGCAGGGCCCCTCCTGCGTTTTGTATGCACCCCCCTGCTTATTTGTTCTACTTAGTAAAATGTATTACCTGCCCCCCCCCCCTGCTATTGCCTGGCCCCTGCTGTAGAATGCCTGGCCCCTCCTGTAGAATTTTCACGCTACGGGACTGAATGGCATGTTTACTGGTAACTTTGGCTACGCGTGACCCTTACGCGGGGCCCTGTGTGCGTGGCCTGACAGGTAAGTTCGTATTACACCCAGGTAACTAAAGAATATCAGTACCTCGGTACCAGGGGCGCCTCGCTCAACGCCAGCCACAGACTGCGCCACAGACTATTTAATCATCGATGGCATTCGTGCAGTGTCTTAACGGACAGCATTTCAACTAACGGGACAGCCTTTCAATGAATGGACAGCATTTCAACTAACGGACAGCATTCCAACATGTTAGGTTTAATTCAATCAAATGATAGGTCTTTTCTTTTTTTTTTTATTTCACCTTCCATTCCTTCTGAGATGTGCGGTAAGTGTGGTACACTGACATTTATAGTCACTGGGGCTGATATATATATATATATTGGTTACTTCGGAGATCATCACCTTTTTAGTGATAGATTTTCTTGAAATTTTGCAGACATGTTCTTGCTACATGACAATGCATGATTCAATAATGAATTTTGGGATTTAATAATAAACAAACGTAAAAAAATTATTATATGTATTAAGGGATATAGCCATGTTTAAATACGTAACGACACTAATAAATGGGTTACTTCCCTTGCATTAATAATGCTGCGTTTCTGATCGGGATCAATAATAAATAATGGAAAGATATTGATATCTATTCACTATAGTCCTTATCAGAAAGATTTACTCTACTTCACCCATTAAAAATGATGGCAAATGTTTGTGCAATTCTTTTTGACTGCATGATGAAAATTAATTTCCATACCCTATCACGACAAACAGGAAATGACGCTGAGCACTTTCTTCTTTGCATTTTCACAACATAATGATAATAAAAAAAATAAGGCCATGAAACTTGAGGCAATACAGAAACAAATTTATTATGAAAAGTCTGTACAAGTCCCAATAAGTAAAAAAAAATAACAGAAGCATGCAATAGATAAGTACTGTCAGTTACTGTTTTTAGAAAACCAATGGGAAACTATTTATTTTATCTTTAAACTTTTCAATCTGTAAATTTTAAAGGAATGTTTCTTTATGAAGAATTAATTGACATAAAGACTGTAAATTTACAAACAAATGAATTTAACAATTCATTCAAGATTAACCACCAAAAAAAAAATAATTTAAGAGTCAATATTTTAAAAATTTGTAATGAAGCGAGGTTGGTATATTTTTAGAACTGGGGAAGCAAATAGAAACAGAACAAAGACATTAATTAAACAGGAATTCATATGAATATACTGAGTAACTGAACATGACCAGCATACAATATGAACAAAGTACACTTGAAGTAATGACAGGCTAAGAGTACAGGTTTTCAACAGTAGCATTTTATTGTATAAAGTATATGTGCATTAACTCGATTAGAAAAATATAATAAAACAGGGAAGCATTTACATCAAAATCCCCTTTGAAGGAAAAAAAAAAACTTTATAAAAAAAAGGCAAATATACGTGATGTTAACAATGGACAGATGCTTTGAACAATTTTTTCTTCCATTTAGAAATATTTCTTTAGTTTTAGAACAATTTATTTTTCAATTATAACAAAAATTAAAACCAAAAACATTTATTAATATAGCTAATAATAAGTTTATGTTGGGTTTTTTTGGTAGTGGTGGGGGGGGGGGGTGTTTACCTGACAAAAGCATTTCAGCAGATATTTATGATATGCGAAAAAATTAAAAATTGTGTCATTTTTAACATTTAATAGAACAGCAAAAGTTTCACCTGTCTACTATGAATGTACACTTCATCAGTGAGCACAAATTTGAATTAAAAAAAAAAAAAAACTGTTCCATCAAAAAGAAACAAAAAAAATTTCATTCAGTGAAAGAATGCCGTTATTTTGAATGCCGTTATTTTGAATGCCGTTATTTTGAATGCCTAGTTGCCGTTTTTTAAAAAAAAAAAAAAAAAGACTATTACTCTTATTACACTTGTAATAATGAAAGCGGAAAAAAAACAAAAAAAAACAAGACAGAACTATGAATAGATAATGAATCCAATTTTGAATAACAGGCACTTGATATATATGTACAGGCTCCATGAACAATGCAATTACACGGCTCAGTGCCATGGAAACAGACAAATTTCTTTTGGTGAAAAAAATTAAAACTTTTCAACCGATTGCTTTTTAAACACGACTCAAATGTTTACTATAAACACACACAAAATTATAATTATGTGATTTTTCTTCATTTGAAATTTTATGACTTAAAAAAAAAGTTTCTTGATCTTAAGATTTTTGTCTGTTTCCAGAATAGCTGTCAGATAAAAAAACAACGTTGAAATACACTGGAACAGACCATAAACAACCAGGTGGGGAAAAAAAAAATCTTCACATTCATTTATGAACCCAACTTCAGCTAGCCTAATAAAAAACTTATACCTAAATGTATAATTTATAATTTTACATTAATCAGCCTTACATCTTACAAGACATTAAAGTGTGTTCCAAAACAAAATGTTTTTTAACACGAAATTAAAAATCCATGAGCCACGATCCTGTAATTAGATTGGGGGGGGGGGAGCGGGGGAGTTACTTAAGTAAAAGGCTTTTACGAGCTGAATGTAGTACTATGCATAGATTGTTATGCTCAAGTGTCCCTGAGCTGGGTCTGCTGATCTCCATCTGGTGTACACAAACAACAGCCATCCATATAGCACTGAACTAGTCTCTTCTTCAGGTTGGAAATGTTACTTTGATCTTTTCTCGGCAATAATTTCTGCATGAGAGAGAAGAAAAAAAATTGATTAAACAGGGTCCTATTAATAGTTTTCGTACTTTACAGAACACACACTAATTTTTTTTTTTTTAAATCTAATATTAGCAACCAATAAACGCTGCTGGGTTCAACTCTGACCTTCTTTGGTGGGCAGTTTGACTTTCTCATCTGTCTTGGCATGCTTCAACTGGGTCTTCTCAAAACCCTCGATAGAATTGCGCAACTCAGTCTCTTTCTTCTCTTGCTGGATAGCTGAAAGAACATTAATAAACAATTAGCTGCAGCAAAAGAATTTTTTTTTTTTTTAGAATCAACTTTAGCAACATTAAGATTATACCAGATAGAGACTAGAAGCAGGGAATGGATGGTTGAGCAGTGGAGAGTGTGACATTCAACCTGAAAGTCCCAGGTATATGTACCTGCTGAGATATCTAAGACTTTTTTCAAGTCCTGTTGAAAGTCCTTCCAATTTATAATGGGAACATGAAATTAGTTGCGGGAAGTAAAGGTGGTTGGACATTGTGCTAGTCACCTATTTAAACTTGTCCATGGAGCCACAATAGCCCTTCCAAAGAAGACCACCACAAAAAAAACATCTGCTGTTAGGCTGAGATGGGAAAACTGTTTGATTTTCATGGGCCATAATGGATTCTAAATTTGACAAAAGGTGCCGACCATGGAACGGATGAAACTGACTGTACATTGCCTCTGTCTGCGCCAGCTAGGGGTTGTCAGTTTTTAAAAACCAGCGGCGAAAAACCGGTTTTTTGACGAAAGTCGAAGCATTCAACAACCGGTTTTTTTGGCTTTAAAAGTCGGTTTTAGCTTAGAACTTAACAAATAGCAAAAAATGTTGATACATTCCATGATATTACAGAGAAATCTCGGAAACTGTGACTTTCCAATGAACTCCCTCCTCAGTGCGACCTGTGTACATTGGCATTGATAGAAAGTAACTGTTGAGCGATACAAAAGAGAAGGCGTGCCCAAGTGGTTGAGGGGTAACTTGAGGATTGGATGGAGGTGAAGGGGACGGTATATACACATTGAGAGATTTACTGCATCCGTTTCCTCGACCTGGAAAGAGGGCTAAATTCAAGTCGTTAACTAATTCCACAAAACAACCGATGTTTTTTTTATAGCGCACGAATTTAATGTTGACTTGCGGGAAGTATACAACTTGAAACGGGGGGTGGGGGTTTATAATCGGTGCCTCCCAAGCTCATCACTAAGCAATAGACAGAACGGGGCTATTTTTTTTTTCAAGTTGACTAAATTATGTTCGCCATCCAACACCCCCACCACCACCACCAACCCGTCTAACCTAAACAAGGCATTCCCATGGCAGGACCGTCGTACAGCCGTTGTAATGAATAGTGTAACTAATACATCTCAGGGATGAGAGGGGATAGGTGGGGAGACAATTGTATGAAGGGAGGGGCGAGGAGTTCAACAGTGGAGGAATGTTTTTAAACGGGCACTCGATGTGAGTCCATGGAGAGGTGCAGAAGTGTTTATGTACTGTGTCACATATATAGATAACGTTAGAAACTTATACAGAGGATGAGAGAGAGAGAGAGAGGGAAAGGCAGAAAGTGAATACCATGAGTAGAAATAGAACCGTAATATCTATAGACTATATATATAAATAAGCTCTATACTGAGGTCTACATCACAACGGCTGATTTCAGAACTGGTCTGTGTGCGGCAAACCAAACCTCTTTCTTTGACAATATAATATAAATGAAACATGAGAAAGAAAGGTTATGATAGCAATGTGTTTAGTTATAAAGCAGTTTAAATGAATATATAGGTACCCAGTAGACAGTAGTATTATTTTTACTGTCTAATTGATAATTTTTTTCTTGTATTTATTGTTTTACGTAAAAATTGGTTGACTTAATTACATTATCCTTTATTCTTTCTCATACACGTTAATTAAATAAACATACATTGAAAATAATTATTGCTAGAATGCTTAAATTATCCGTTATTTCACTTATTTTATAGTAAAACCGAAAACCGGTTTTCGCCGGTTTTTTGAGAGATTGACCTTCGACAACCGGTTTTTTCAAAAGTCGGTTTTTGTATAAGCCCTAGCGCCAGCTCTTTCACTATATTTATATTTTTTTATAAATACTTTTATCTGTGCAAATTACCACAAAAAATACTTATTTTACCACATTAGGGTAAACTATTTTAGTCTGCCAACCCATTTGAACCGAACTGTTTATCTACTCTATGATGGAGTTCCCTTACCTTCAGACTGTGGGAGAGGATTCTTCTCCAGCGTCTCTGTATGTTTCAAGCTGGCTCTCTTAAATGAGCTGATGGAGTTCTTCAGCTCTTGTTCCTGTTTCTCTTGAACAATGACTGTGGATTAGAATCACATTCCATTTCATTATTCACAATAACAAGTTTAATTAATAGCCAAAGGATGAAAAAAATCATACGCCCTGCATTTTTTTTAAAGTACAGTGAAACCAATTTTTTCTCAAGAAATACTTAAAATACATCTACAGCAAGTTATACAAATTCACTAAAGACTAATTT
This sequence comes from Bulinus truncatus, assembly GCA_021962125.1. Taxonomy (NCBI): domain Eukaryota; kingdom Metazoa; phylum Mollusca; class Gastropoda; family Planorbidae; genus Bulinus; species Bulinus truncatus. The sequence goes on from JAGDYQ010000057.1 coordinate 2,863,286, forward strand.
AATAACTGTCATAATGGTAAAAATTAAATCATTTTTTTAGAGTTCAACAAAAACTCTGGCAAACTAGCACTAATTGTCTAATGGTACACATAAAAAAAGAGGGAAAGAGAAAGAAAAAAAACATGGGGAGTTTTGAATGGATACATCACACAGAAACAACAATCCTCTGCTAACAAGTTAGTTTTGAGAAGGTTAGGTTGCAAACATTAGAGATGATATGTTGAATTTCTTATTTAAAATAATATTATTTGGGGTACAACTTGAAATGTTTGGTCAGTAACATTATTGAAAACTAATTATCTGAAATCATGAATTTCTTAACTTAACAAAAAAAAAATGCTGACTGTAGACAATTTAAAGTTTTTTGAATCATGAATCGTTACTTAATTTAAAATAAATCATGATAATGATGAGAATGTAATTGTAAAAAAAAAAATTATGCAGGTTAGAAAATTGAAGAGGGGAATGAAGTATGATGAAGGTGAAGCTGAAAATTTTTTAAAAGCAAAAGGAAAATGTTGATTAGAAAATTATATGCATGTCATGTCATAACAAAAGAAATTATCATACATTGTATCAGTTAGCTATTAAATTTGAAGGCATCATGTAAATATTTAAATATTTATTCCATGAGATTTACATTTCACCCCAAGTGCATTTAAGCTGAAAATTATTAAAAGATCAACATTAAAATCAATTTTTTGTTTCACTCCTGTTAAGATTCTGTAACAACGTTAAATGTTTATTAAAAATAAATTAGTGTTAGTAAATGTTTTACTTTTATAAAAAGTGAATTAAATGGTTAAATTTTTTACAAGACGATGCACACATTTACTTAATGCTTCTCTACATTTTTTTTTCATCTGGCCACGTCATTTTACATTAATAGCAATCAAAACAAATAGTACATAAAAACCTAACTGATTTAAGTCAAATAAACATGTAGCAAACTAAAATTGAAAGAAAAAAAATGTAAGAAGCACAAAGTGAAAGAAATTAATAGAAGGGCTGTTTAAACAAACAAAAAAAATCTGGTACGACACTAGCTGCAATTAAAAAAAAGAAAATGAGTGAGTATCTGGCTACAAGACCAAGATGAAATATACCCTCTTCAGTTGGGAGGACATTTTTCACTGCAGTTTCAGTAGGATTGAGCTCTTCTTTATGGAAGGAGCCAATTCTTTCCCGAAGCTCTTGTTCCACTTTTTCATGTTGAATATCTGGTGTCAACCAAAAAATATACTTACAGGCTAATTGTATCATAAGTTAAAATTAATACCGAGCATATTTTATAGCACTGTATAAAAATAAAAGAACATCACAACTGTGACAAAAAAAGCGTCTTTATGCTATTTAAAAAAATACCAAATCCCACATAGAGTTGGTTATGAGGTGTCATTTCAAATTATAATTATAATCTATTTTCAATGCTTTCAATTGGCTCAATGAAAAATATTGTCTCCAAAGCTCTAGATTAAGCCTTCGTCAGCTTCACTTAACAATATTTATTTATTATTTTTATTTCATCCACTCTTAGAATCGTGTAAATTTTTTTTTACAATCGCACTATTTTTATAAATTGGATGCGACGGCAACAATGTGGCTGAGCATTGTTCTAGCCGCACCAGCCCATATAAGTGGCTAAAGAAACAGGTGAATTCTTTATCAGAACCCGATGATCTGTTTATGGAACTATTATACAACACTTTTCTTTTTAACATTGTACAACATCAAGCACACAAAGCAACCGTCAATTAGCTCATTCAGACAACAAGATATATCATCATAATGTACCATCTTCAGAAGGGAGGACAACTTTTACTGCTGTTTCAGTGGGATGAAGATCCTCCTTATGGAAGGAACCTATCCTGTCCCTTAGTTCCTGCTCAACTTTCTCATGTTGGATATCTAATTAAGTCCACACATAGAAAAAAAATAATTTTTTAAATCTACAGAATATGTGACTGAAGAAAATGTACACATTTCAAACTTCATTGATATATTAGTTTAAAAAAAAAATCAATTTCTATGATACTTTGATAAACTTCAATTTACTATACGATAACTTTTTTTAATCTTTTTTTCAGCATCAGGTTAAAAAATTAAATAAAACTGGAAAAAAAAAAGTTTATTATCCTAAATTTTATTATTGCATTTTTTTTTTCTGTCCAATGAAAATTTTATTTAAAAAATCATGCCTTGACTTGCCCACGAAAAAGAAAATACAAGTAGATACGATAGACACAGTTTTTTGTGCTTTTTTTTTTCATCAACAGTAATTAATTGACAAAAATGCATGCTGAATTACCACCTAAGCTTTCCATTGGTCACAAAAAATAGACTAAAAGTTTATTTTCACTTCAATCATACTTCACTTGTGACAAATATAAAAGAAAATGTTTGGACTGCATAAATATTAGTGAAGCAATTTTCTTAAGCACATCGAAAATGAAGAGGGGTTACTGCCTCAATTATGAGCCCATGTCACAAAAATATTAGCAAGTTAATACTGGCCTACAAAATGAAGAGGGGTTGCAGCCTCAACTATGAGCCCATGTCACAAATATAATAGCAAGTTAACAATGCCTACAAAATTCAGTGTCAGATGGTTATAATGTATGTGGCATTATCCTATTTCATTTTTGGCTGAAAGCAGTCCTAGTCGATATTCTTCAAATGTAAACGATTTATTTCAGATTTATTTTCAGACTGTATTACATGAATCGAGTTATTTTAAAATCATGTTAGAAACATATTAAAATATTGTATCACTTTAGCAAACTGATTATTACAGCTTTAATCTACTAAGATGTTTATATTAATATTTTGTCATTTTTAAAATTAGTTCCCATATTTCTTCTAAAACTAGTTCCCATGTTTCTTCTAAAAACTAACAATGATCACCTATTGTTGGAAAAAATGAATTAATATAAATGTAAATAAATAAACAAATATTAAATTGAAACTTTGAAAAAAATAGACTTATTAAAATGTACTCAAAAGTAAAGCATAATTCCTTAGGCGTCAGTCGTACAAATATTTATGGAAATTATAGTAGCTTAAAAAGTGTGAGCACCAAAAAGGATTCATTATTTCATGTATGTATCTTCCAGTTTACCAATGAGTGTGGTATAATGACCGATTACTTCCAGTGCACCTTATTTTATTCAGAAATCAATAGAGTTACCAAGTCATAAAGTTTATAATATTCTGATTTTAAAATTTTGCCATTTCATAAATATAAAAAGATACAGACTGGCCGCTCACAGTTTCATGTAGTCAATATAATTTCTATGATGTCTTGGGAATCACAACCACTAAGAAATCTTTTCAGTTTTTCCCAACCACCATTAATGATACAAGAAAGAAAAAAAGAAAAGCTCAAATTAAATTTATCACTTATTAATTTGAAAAAAATTAGCTGGTGGATTTGAGGAACCACTGAACTAACAGATATATGCATTTTTTTTTTAATATTCAAAACTCAAAGGAATTCAGGCATGTTATTTTAAAAAGAAAAAAACAACTGAACAAATCAAAATAATCCATTAAGCTGATATCTAAGACATGACATAAAAATCGTTTAAACTGCTATGTAAGACATCACCACAAATTTAAAAAAAAAAAAAAAAAAAAATTCAAATAAGCACACAAACACACACAGGGTTAATTTGGTGCTCCATTCAGCCATGCAGTCACCACATCCTGCAGTGGCGTTAGGAACACACAGTCACAATCTGTACCCTGAACTGTTGGTAAGACAACCTTCTCCTCAGTGGTGATGTGATGCAGCTGCTCCTTGTGGAAGTGGCAAATTTTCTCTTTAATCTCAGTCTCAAGTTTTTCATGTTGAATATCTGTAGTTTTTTTTTTTTTTTTAGTTTTTTTTTTTTTTCAAATAAATAATTTCAATACCAAGAACTTTTTTTGTTTTAAAATGATAACCGTCGTCAACCGTCGTCAAAATTTGATGACTTAATGGATGACCCTCAGGTGAATATGTCCAGATTAAATCATTCATGACAGAGACGTAAAATTTCCTAACTTTTATGGGCTGTAATTGAATGAACTATTTTTACAAACACTTTTTGCAAATTACACTTTCAAACTTTTAGAAACATTACACCAGTAAAAAAAAAAATGTATCACAAGTTTCAAATGATACTAATGACCCATAATCTAAAAAAAAACGAATTATAAATGACCTACCATCAGGGCTTGGTAGCACCGTCTTCTCCTCTGTTGTAGTATGCTTCAGTTTGTCCTTGTTAAATGAGCCGATTCTATCCCTCAACTCAGCTTCCGTTTTCTCCTGGTTAATGACTGAAAAACAAGCAGTGTGTAAAAAACAATATTAGAACTTTTTGTTTAACTGGGTTTGACGGGCGGGGGGGGGGGGGGGGATCAGCTCTTAAAGGAAATCATAAGTTTGCATCCCCACCAGTATAATTTTAGTTGATAGAGAAAGTTTTTAAAACTATGATCGTTAATTTTTGTAAAACAATTCAATGGTCTTATAAACATGGTCAGAACCGTTGTTTCTTCTCATTTAAAATGAATATGTTAAATATAATGTTATGTAAGTTTAAATTGTCTGGTCATAATGCTTCATAAATGCGATTTTTTTTACAAATGTGTTGAGCAGAAAAGTTACTTAAGAGTGTAGAAAGTTAAACTTGACGTTCCACATCTTAAATTTGGGTACTGTACAGATTAAGTATTAAAATAGCACTGGTGGGCAAACTATTTACAGACGAGACCACCTTCAGTGGACAGAATTTTAACAGACAGAGTAAGTTGCACTTTTGAACTGAAGTGTCATAATAGACACCCTGAATGTATTATTTATTACACTATATATATATTTCTCAAAGAGCTAAATTAAATGAACACAGAGTACATAATTATGAAAGGCCTAAATCTATATAATAAAATGGTTAAAAACCGTACAGTAAATTAAACATTTAACAGAGCTAAATGGGTTACAGTGACAAGCCTTACACTATTTATTTTTTTTATTATAATTCACGTGACTACATTTAATCATGATGGCATATTTATTTAGCGAAAAGGAATTAAATAAAAGAAATGAGAAATTCAAGAGGTGAGAACAATAAGATACTTTAGGAGCTGTGAAAAAAAAAATAGAAGGTTATGTTACAATTCAATGCATATGAATCGTGCCTGGTGGAACAGAGTGGGGAAAGTATTCGATGAAGGCCCGCAGAGAAAATAAAGATGAGTACACAAGAAATGAATGTAACAAAATATTTACATTGTTCTACGATTAATATGAATAAAAAAAAAGCATCAGACACAGTTGAATAAATTCTAAATGCATTTATAGTTGCATATGTAGGTAAAAACTTTTTTTTTCAAATGTGTGAACTGTATGTGCATAGAGCACAATCTGTTCTCAATGTTGAGTACTGATGACATATAAATGACATATATATATATATATATATATATATATATATATATATATATATGTGCTGTATTATGATAAAATGATGCATAAAGCCAACACAAACAATAAAGGGTGTGAGTCAACATCAAACACAAATGTGCACACAACGTAGGGGGATGTAACAGCTGAGATACTAATTCCTGCTAGTCTATATGCTGGAGTGGCTAGCTGGGTATGACAAAATAAAAAAGCATACTGTAGATCATTATTAAATGTTCATAGTATTTGAATCACTAAACATGAACAATAAATATTGAGCTGAATGTTAACTGGGGTGCACAGTCTTATAGAATGGAATGAATTTTTAAAAAAAAACAATTTTAAATATGTACACCAATTTTTTTTTTTTTTAGAATAAATTTCAGTTGTTTCATTTTCCAACATAGGGATGTGATTATTTAAATGTGATTATGTATATCTTATAGTAAATTTGTATGTTTAATTGGGACAGCCGCTTAATTGGGACAAAAAGCCTCGGTCCCGATGTGTCCCAATTAAGCGGAATCGACTGTATATATATATACATATATATATTTAAAATATTGAATCCATTCCAATCTGTAAGAGAAAGAACCTTAAAACTGATTGGCCTATGACGAGATATAAGATGTCTCATACGGACGATTAATATTATAACAAAAAAAAAACTGCAATAATAATAATAATAATAATAGACAGTCCAGAGAAGCAGCCGCTAAAAGAATAATGTGCAAATATTCACAAAGCATGCAGCGCTGGCTCTGCTCCGGGGTGGCGTCAGAGGCCGACCACCTTACCATCTTGCGAGGGCAGGCAGCCCTTCTCCATAGACTCTGTCCTCTTCAGGCTGGTCCTCTTAAACCTGTTGATGTTCTCAATGTGCTCCTGGTGCATTTTTTCCTCTGCTATGACTGCATGCAGAACACACAACAAATAAAATCAACAAACGTTACATCAATGTAAAAATTTAAACAGGTGTCCTGGCTATGCATTAAAAGTTTCCCAATTGTCGCAAGCATGGCCTGAATACTTAATAACAACGTACACCAGATGATATTAAAAAAAAAATAAAATAATTTAACATCCACAAAGTCTATGTGCGTGTAATGAATGAATAATCTAATAAAATAATAGTGGTCTGGGTTCTGCGCGAGATCGAAAGCGGAAAACAAGAATTCAAAATGGTGTAATGCCTGCGTCTTGATTCGATAAATGTTTTTTTAAAAACCTACAGTGTTGAATAGCTTCTGCATTTTTTTTTACATGAAACCCCAAAGGCCAAAGTGTGAAATAATTCCATTTCAATATTTGTTTTTTTTTTTGCATTTCTACAACATATTGCATCTTTAAATTGTGATAATATCATGAAAAGATCGGATCTGCCTGCAGAGGCGTATCTAGGGTGGGGGGAGGGGGTCCCAAATCGAAAGTTCCCCCCCGGTCCCAGCTTGAGGGGGGCCCCCAAAAATATTTTTTTACATTAAATATGAAGTACATTATCTCATGTCATGGTGTCGTATGTCAAAATGTAAGGGCCCCCAAAGAAGCCTAGCCCTCCGGGCCTCCAAATCCCTAGGTTCGGCACTGTCTGCCTGAAACCAAAAGTCTTAGCCTACTGATCAAACCTAAGGTGATATAACTCTATGTGAAGGTTTTGCAGGGTACATCTAGTTTATAAATAATGATCCTTTAAAAACATCAATAGTAAAAAAAACTACTCGATGCTTATGCTTAGATAAATGAATATACAATGTATATAATAAGTACTATGCTGATATAGGCTTTATAATGACTTCAAAAGATATTCTTTAAATGTTTAAAGGCCAAGCAATTTACCTATGAGACACTTTTTAATAATAATGATGACCATTTTTAACAATAACTGCAACAATAAATAATTCTTTTTTTCACTTCTCTGTGCGACAGCTAGAAAATCTTCTTTTTAATTACGTCTGATTATTTCAATGTCCATGACTCCATGAGTCATTGACTTAATCTAATAACAAGTGACTAAATAGAAGTATCATAGTCACAAGTTAATTAGCTGCCTACTTTAACCGCTTCATTTTATGTTCTAACAAGTCAATATTTAATAATTTTTTTTTCTGTGCTAATGCTGCTAAAAATCTGTTACAATATAAAATGAACATGTCAGTAGAGAACACAGAACAGAAAAAAATTTCCTTTTTTTGTTAATGAGAGTGTATAACAGTGTTATAAAAAGATTACAATGTAATAATAACATGAAAGTGTACAACTATAATTTGACACATTTAGTGTGACTATAGGGATAATTATGTATATATATGTATAATGGTCACATTAAATAATGATATGATACAATGTTCGCATGGCAACAATATCAATAACAGCAATTAAACAAGTCATGAAACAAATCATGAAACAAGTCATGAAACAAGTCATGAAACAAATCATGATACAAGTCTCCTCTTTTTTTGAAAAACTTTAATGAATGAAGCCATGCATGCTGTTAGGATTTAAAAAAAACAAAAAGTGTGAAAACAACCCAAACCCCCTCACAAAACAGTATTAGAGCAGGTCACAACACAGGTTTAACTTCTACCTAATTACTGGGAGGATATGTTATATATATTGAACCCTTAGCCACTTTACATGGACATTTTTACGATTGCAGGTGTGGAGGCACACAAGAGGCAAGAGGCTGTGACCACGTCATCTAAATGTATTACAATGTCTGCTGTGCGGCAGATATAAATGTCACTGGAATTCAAACCAGTGAAACCAGCAACTAGTCAGTCAGGCTCACAACCTTACAACCACAGGAGCCATCCTCATAGACAGGAAAACTAGGCCACTAGGGCTCGCCACTGCGAAAGGGCCCCCTTCCCAGTACACATTTCTGTCCATCCAATCAGAATCTAAAGGTCTTTTGCTTAGGGCCCCAAAAATTTCTCCAAATGGGCCCCCTTCCCAATACACATTCCTGTCCATCCAATCAGAATCTAAAGGTCTTTTGCTTAGGGTCCCAAGAATTTCTCCAAAAGGGCCCCCCCCATTCCAGTACACATATCTGTCCCATCTGATTCTAAAGGAACTTTTCCATAGGGTCCCAAAATGCCTCCTAACGTCACTGCGCTCCCAAAAAAAAAACAGGCGAGGCTCTGCTACTACCAAAGAATTAAAAAAACAAACAGTAACTCCCACCCACAAACAATTCATATTTATTAAGCTACAGGCTGCATTACGTTAGTAGGACTAATGAATGGAGGACAAATTATAAGTGCAACGTATGCTTTAAAAACCGATGTCCATGAAGAACTGAAATAATTCAATTGAACATTTTAAAAAAAAATGATGACTCTATCACCCAGGAGTTCCTTGTCAAGCTATTAGTGTTTGGTTTAAAAAAATCACAGCCCAACCTTTTAATCAACAGCACTGACTTGCAAGTGATGACATAAATGTCTTCGAGTTATGTTATTATGTTATCATATTTATTAATTAAATTATGAAAACACATCAGCGACGGCAAGGAGATTAGCTAGCATAAACATGTATGAAGCAGCAAACTAAAAAAAGTCTTAAAACTGTCCATGGTACGATGACAAAAAATAAGCCTAACCTCTTAGGAGTTCAGGACAAAACTGTTTTTTTTTTCGATTGAGAATTTACTATTCAGACCTTTATCAACAATATGTGTGTATCATAAAAATTACTATTTTTTAACTGATGATTCTGATATATCAGAGCTATACCAGATGAATCAAAATCAGTTTCTTCATAGCTTTCTCGGAACTGTCTGCTAATGTCTATAGAGAGATAAATCTCTGCTAGATTCACAGAGCTGTCTTAACGTGTTAGCAAAGCAAAAGCAGTTCAGAAATTTCAATAGCACACACACATTAATTGAAAGTCGTTAGTCAAAAGATTTCACGATGCATATGAGGAGTCTCCGAAGAGATTCCCAGGAGATGTGTTATTTAAAAAACAAACAGAATAAAACTTCAAGTTAGCTCCGGTGTGTGGCCACTAGTCCAATGAGCAGGTAAAAAAAAAAAATTTTTTTAATGGAATTCACAAAATGGTTTTGGTGTAAACATTTAACTATTTTTATACTGAACAAAAGTCCATATTTTGTAACATTTTTTTTTTTAATTTAATGCATCTGCTAGACATGTATAATTAATGGCTACTAGTGAAGGGACAACACACTGTCAATCGAAATAGGAATCCTTTGGACTTTTGAATCAGAGAATTATACCCTAACTTCGGACTCCTAAACCGATTCTTCAGAAATGAATTTTTGAGTTTCTAGCCATTCCACTAAAATGTCTCTTAGTTGTTTCTTTTTGCATTTGAAGTTGGAATCGGGAATAGTGTTGGAAATTATAAAAGAGAATGTGTTATCATCCCATCAAAAAAGAGCTTATTAATTATTTTAAAAATAAAAGACCTTGGAAGTGACCACACCGTGTCATGCAAGAGATTCTGGCAACTCACTGCCCGAGTCAGGTAGAATGACCCTCTGTTTTGTACAGGCGCGGTTCAGGCAAGAAGAATCAAACTGGCTAACGCTTTTGAGCAGATCTTGGTGAAGACGGTCCTGGAGGACATCTAATAATTCCAAAAGCATTAAATAAACATGCAAAGCTTTAAAACAAAAAATTTAAAAAAACCAGAAAAACCTTTAAGATGCAACCAAAGCTGTTTAAAAATAATTTAAAAAAAAAAAAACATAAGCCGCAAGATGCTAAAAAAAAAATAAACAAGATGTCTAAATTCTGTGTTTAAAAATAAAAGGCTTGCTAAAGCAAAATTAAAAAAAAAAACTATCAACTGCGGAAACTTGAAATTTCACTGTATTCAATGAGCAAAAATAGGTGAAATATACATTTATAAATAATCTAATACCATTCTCTCAAGCCAAAAAAAACAAAACCAGCTAAAGATATAAATAAGCAAAGCAAATATTACATCGATCAATGAATTATCACAATATAGATATCAAAGTCTGGAGTAAAAATCACAATTTTGATCTTTGAGGATAATGAGTGATTTAAAACTAACAAAATTATTCAGTGATAAATGATGTGCAATGAGGTCGGTGAAAAAAAAAATGAGCTCTTTGGGTAACTTTGAGAATAACCAAGGCTGACAATGTAATGTAATACAATGAAATGTTAATATTATGAAAATATAATGAAACAAACTGGCTGCATTTCTTGGTTAAATGAAAATATGTTCACAGTTCTGTGAGGATAATTTATAAATAACTCTGGTTAACTTGGTATGCACCAATTATATTTTTGTACACATAAATAGGAGTAAATGAGTGAAACATGAAAGTGTGCACCAAATTACTTGGAACAAAACAATGACCCCATTCTTTTTTTTTCTTTATTTTAAAGAAAGAAATATTCTAACCTTCTGCCGATGGCAATGGATTCTTTTCCTGTGGTTTAACATGGTTTAAACTGCTAGCATCTGTCTTACTAATCTCAGCCAGAAGATCACTGGGTGCAGACTTGGTTGGTGTGGTAGACATGTTGGGATTGGGTAGTGATTTAGTAGTGAAGAAATCAAAGCACAATCTGAAAATGGAGGACAGTGAAACATTAAGCCCAGCTGTAAACAAATTATTAAACTTTATTTCAAAGTTAAATTAATCCCTAACGAGGCAGTCGAGTACCTGTTGCACTATTGATTATACTTTTATATAGCTGAACGTAGCGTGAATGAAAAGTATGCAATAAAATTCGCTTCCATAGAATTACACTCAAAAACTGTTAAGTCTTTCTAAAAAAAAAAACTGTTCAAACTGCAACACATCAGACTGTCAAATATTTTTCTACATTGACCAAAACAAATAAAAAAAACATTTTTTTGCAAGGCAGTGTTCACAACGAGGAAATGAAATGGTCATCATCTGAATATGGGGGAAGGTTTAATAAAACCTCAGCAGTTTTAAGTTTCAGGACATCTTTACAAAACCTCTCAAGAAAACAATAAGGAAGTGAAACTATCCCGCTACTGACATTATTCTGCATATTTTCTTGTTTACCATTTCTGTAATCGTTCATTGTAATCTGAACTACAAAAAAAAACAACTAATAGAATTTTTTTTTTAATTCAGAAAGTACGTTCTATTAAATCAGAAAGTATGTTCTATTAAATCAGAAAGTATGTTCTATTAAATCAGAAAGTATGTTCTATTAAATCAGAAAGTATGTTCTATTAATTCAGAAAGTATGTTCTATTAAAAAAAAACAAAATTTAACTTGTCAACTTGTAAGATAAAAAAAAAGCTTATATCCAAATATTTCATCACATATTCAACATATACAAATAGGGAGGTATAAAAAAAACAACAACTGGTGTTGTTGGATGGTGGGCGGGGGGCCCATCAAACTTCAGGGATTCCTAGACAGGGGAAATAATTATTTTAGGAGGGCCCCCCCCCTACAACATTCAGCTGGAGGTCAAACAGATCGTTAGCATGCCATGAGATTTTAAAGAAGGGAGGGGGGGGAAGGGGTCTGTTCTGCGTCCAGTTCTGTCCATAAAGTAAATATAATTAACATGTGACCCTGTTATGATAAGCATTTGTTTAAATACCTCTAAGTATGTTGACTCAATGTCTTTCAGCACTCAAGTGCCCACCCCCCCACCACCTTTCCAAAGTCAATGACCTACAAGAGACTGTGACAGGGACACAGTGAAACCATTAAGTCAAAAGTGAACTGGCTCAATCCAAAAACTCCACATTCCAATCTGCACTGGACATGTTTACCTATCTACATTTCTTGTTATTCATTTGAAGATTAACTTGGTCTTGGGAGGGGGGTTGGGGGGGGGGGTTTAATAAGTAGAGGCACAGGTGTTGTCTTGTTTGTATAGACCAGTGTTTCCCAAAGTGTGGTACACTTACTCCTGCCCCAGGGGGTGGTACTGGAAGTTTGGAGGGGGGGGTACGCACCTGCACTGGTAAGTGAACATTGGGTAACCGTGTACAGCTAAACCTAAAGCAATTAGATGAGGGGGAAACCATGACATGTAAAAACAATATACGCAATTTTTTTTTTTACTAGGGGTACTCAGTATTTTGAAAATTAAAAAAGGGAAGGGGTACACAGGTGTCGAAAGTTTGGGAAACACTGTTTCAAACCATGTCAGGTCAAAGGCTATCGGTTATTTAAACTATCCTGAAACTTAGCCATTCAAGTATTCTGAAACTTAAACTATTCACTACACTCAAATGCCAGTGAACAGCATCATATCTTTTTTTTAAAAAATGTCACAATTTTATTGTTTCCTTCCTGCTATGATTAATTTTTTTTTTTTTTTAATTTTGGTTTGAAAAAAAGGGGTAGTTGGGGGGTTTGGGGGGGGGGTTAAGGTATTTTCCTCCAGTGTGACTGAGAACTTCATGTCCAGTCAGCTCATTGTTTTTTTATGATAGATGTCAGTGTAAATGCTTATTTACATTTCTTACAGTAGTAAGGGTTTAAAGAACACAAACACATTGTACCCTTCAAGTAAATGATAAGGCATAATTAAAATAATGCACAAAATTAAAAAAAAAATAATCAGAAGCAAAGGGATGACAAATGAAAATAAATTACAAAGGACGAAATAGTTCGGGATGAATAGCCCTTACCATGGATGAATTACTGAATGGTGACAATGAAAATATTTCTAAAGCTTTTCGAAACAATGTTTTATTTTAGAAGTCACATGAGTCATGCTTATCAGAATGAGGTTTCAACAAAAAATTAAAACACCCTTCCAATGAATTATATACTAAGCCATAAACAAGCAAAATATAAACAAATTAAGAGTAAGCAAAGAGGAGACTACGCAGTTGCAAGTCACAGACACGAGACACAGGATTAATAGATGAATGGTGACAATTTAGATATACTGAGAGCTTTTTACCAGAACACAGGCAACATATTATTTTAAATGTCATATTAGTAATGCATTTTGAAATATACATGTATTAACATGACGTTTATAAACTTAACCCAATTTACCCTTCCAATATTAGAAAATGATATAGCTTCATTTTATTTTATTTTTTTTTTAGCTTCCCAATATTCAGAACAAAGACAATATTTTGTTGTAATTGCCATGAGAAATGCTTCTAAAAATTTTCAAACTGACTAACAATAACACATTGTACCCCCTTTTACAAAGCACAACAGGAATGATAATGCAGGATAACAAAATAAACAACCACACATGAACAAAGTATGTACTGACAATTAGGGTAGACAATTCTGATGTACAGACAGCAGAAGATTAACTGAAGTCAGATGATAAAACTTAAACACCACATTTAAAAAAATTGAACAAATATTAGACTTTATTTTTGTAAAAGAAACATTTAATAATTTCTTAAAATTTGAATAGCATCAAAATTAAAAGCCCAGAAGCAGGTTTCTCAGAAACATTCCTTTGAAATTTTGTTAGAAAATCTTTCACATATTATATTCAAACATATAACTACGTATATAAATATATTATAAAAACTTATTATTTATCAAAATGTACTAAGTAAAAAAAAAAAATCTTAAAATTTGACTAGGCAAATATTTATAGAAATTATATTGACTAAATAGTGATAGCCAATATTGATGAACATATTAATGATGAAAAGAGTTTGTTGAAACATACAAAGTTTATAAAATTTTAATTTTGAAATTTTTTTCCTTTCATTAATTTCATTAATACAAGAGATAGACTTAGGAGCTCGTACTTTTAATTTACTCAATATAATTTCTCTATATATTTATAATGATCCAAGTCAAAGGAAATTTTTTAGTACATTTTAATAAGTGGGATGGATACTCGACTGTTGATCATTTTTTACATTTTTATAAAAGTATTTTTCTATTTTATTCTTTTTAGTGTTGAAAAATGAGCTCGCAAACCCTTCTCTATAGTCCACTGGACTAAATCTATTTACATAATAGTTGTCTCGTCAGGTCCATCTCTTGTATGGCCTCATTGTTGGCTCTCACTGGCGGCTATTTAATTACTGGTCGCAACCGGTGAGCATTCTATTGCTCACTGTATGGTGACAACTTCTAAACTCTCTTTTGACAGAAGTGTTGTAATATTTATAAATACATTTCTTCAGCTGTCACTAGCCTGACAGTTTTTCTTTCTGATATCCATAATTATGCCCATGTGTCTATACTTAGAACCGCAAGACACTGCTAGTTAAAAAAGAACCATTCCAAGTGACGACATTTTTTAGAGATTCAATACAAGCTAAGTAACGTATTTTTAGAGATTCAATACAAGCTAAGTAACGTATTTTTAGAGGTTCAATACAAGCTAAGTAACGTATTTTTAGAGATTCAATACAAGCTAAGTAACATATTTTTAGAGGTTCAATACAAGCTAAGTAACGTATTTTTAGAGATTCAATACAAGCTAAGTAACGTATTTTTAGAGGTTCAATACAAGCTAAGTAACGTATTTTTAGAGATTCAATACAAGCTAAGTAACATATTTTTAGAGGTTCAATACAAGCTAAGTAACGTATTTTTAGAGATTCAATACAAGCTAAGTAACGTATTTTTAGAGATTCAATACAAGCTAAGTAACGTATTTTAGAGATTCAATACAAGCTAAGTAACGTATTTTTAGAGATTCAATACAAGCTAAGTAACGTATTTTTAGAGATTCAATACAAGCTAAGTAACATATTTTAGAGATTCAATACAAGCTAAGTAACGTATTTTTAGAGATTCAATACAAGCTATGTAACGTATTTTTAGAGATTCAATACAAGCTAAGTAACGTATTTTTAGAGGTTCAATACAAGCTAAGTAACGTATTTTTAGAGATTCAATACAAGCTAAGTAACGTATTTTTAGAGATTCAATACAAGCTAAGTAACGAATTTTTCAGTGACTGCCATCACACAAGCATGTTTTAAAAAAATAATTTTCAAAGCTAAACCACACAACTTCAAAGTCTCATTAATAAAACCAACATAAAGAAAGACTTTACCGTATACTAGCTACACACACAAGCTGTGTAACACAGACAGACAATACAGATACAGGATACAGAGAGTATAAAAGAGGATAGACAATGCAGATGCAGAAACAGAGTTTATAACAGAGGGGAGACAATACAGATGTAGATACAGGATTTAAAACAGAGGGGAGACAATACAGATGTAGATACAGGATTTAAAACAGAGGGGAGACAACACAGATGTAGATACAGGATTTATAACAGAGGGGAGACAATGCAGATGTAGATACAGGATTTATAGCAGAGGGGAGACAACACAGATGTAGATACAGGATTTATAACAGAGGGGAGACAACACAGATGTAGATACAGGATTTATAACAGAGGGGAGACAATACAGATGTAGATACAGGATTTATAACAGAGGGGAGACAATACAGATATAGATACAGGATTTATAACAGAGGGGAGACAATACAGATGTAGATACAGAATTTATAACAGAGGGGAGACAATACAGATGTAGATACAGGATTTATAGCAGAGACTAATGGTTGCTGGTAAAGTACTTGGCTGTCAACCTGAGCGTCCCTGGTTTGATCTCCCTGCTCATGACCAATGGATACTTCAGGTCAGTTACCACCAGTATAACTCCTGTGGTGCCTCAATGGCTATTGCACTATCGGCTATTGGGGGGGGGTGAAAGAAGGGCGCCATTAGTGGTTTATTGGATCTACAAGATTTCACCTCACCCTTACAAGGGACTTCACACACAGTACTTATAGCAGAGGAGACTGTAGAGATGCCCAATCATAGTATGTGTAAATATTAATTAAAACAATACAGGATGTGTAGCTTATTGACACAGGATGTGCAGCTTATTGACACAGGATGTGTAGCTTATTGACACAGGATGTGTAGCTTATTGGCCGAGTGTTTACAAATTTTTTCGAACATTAATTAAAGAATGGACTGGCGGAAATCATGAATGAAAGTTTCCATAGAAACAAGTTTTCTGTACACACGAAAAAAGTTCATTGTTTTTTTCTAAGGTAATATTTCTGGGTCCGTATTGTGTCAATGAAACAGATTGGAGCTGGAAAATGGGCCACACTGTGTCACATTCTTTCTGCAACACCCGATACAAGGGCAGGTCACCATATTATACCCTCCACCCTGACTGGAAGATGTACACTAGGGTGATAACAATTTTCATTATTTTTCGTAACCAACATGAAACCCCTTACATTCGAGGAACAATTGTATGTAGATGACAGTAGCAACATTATTTTTTTTTTAAATTGAAAAAAGTTCCCCCACCTTTTCATTTTTGTTTTCTCATATCGCGCAGTTTGACTATCAGTTTCAATTTCACACTGAATTTTTACATGACTTTCTAGACTGCTTTTAAGCACATTCCAGTCAGTTTTTCCATTTGTTTATAAACAAGGCATCTACCCTTATCTTCTAAACAGAATAGGGATCCAAGAATTCCATCTGTTGAAAAGCTAATCAATCTCACATGGATGCCCACAAACCGTCAAATTCTTGGAAACTTCACTTTTCTGTTCAATAGCCAGAAACGGCGACTGGATCGAATCAAAATTATTATTACGGATATAGAAATGCTCTTGAGGGAAATTCTAGACTTTCCACTATTATCCAGCGCACTAATCAGAAAGAAAATCAATTGTCTGTTTGATTTATATGACAAAAACAAAAAGAAACCGTCTGATAAATTTACTCCAACACTTTCTAAGTTATTCGATGTCACCAACGTCAATGGAAAATGGAAAAGCAAGGAGGATAAAGAGCTCTACCAGATGCAAGTTAAGAGTGGAGGAAAGATTGGTTATTCAATGGTCAAACAAGCCCCTTTAGAATCAATCCACCCAAGAAAACGAATCCGACTATCCAAAACTCAATCTCAAGCCAGCTATTCTCAATCGCAACCTACACAAACACATACAACTGTCTCACAGCCTACACAAACACATACAACTGTCTCACAACCTACACAAACACACACAACTGTCTCACAACCTACACAAACACATACAACTGTCTCAGAATCTTCGGATTCTGAAACCTCTCCTTCTTCACCCGACTCGACAACCTATTTTTTCACGTCATCTTCTGAATGCAAACCGAAATACCAAAGAGCAAGCACTACAACAGCGGGTTTGCTAGTACTGAAAAGCAACATTTATACACATAAAGCATATGACGTTCTTGCAACCTTTGCTGAACAGGATCATGATGTGCCGGTTCCAAGTCAGGCGGGTGTTTGGAAACGAGTAATCTCTGAAGGACGGAAAATGAAAACCAAAAATTTTCAAAAACTTCAAAGCAAAGAATCCTATTGTCTCCAGTTTGATGGTAAAAGAGTGCAAGGGGAAGAGTATCAAGTAGTTATGCTGAAAATATGACAACCGAAATAAAACCCGGTACTCTTAAATGTGATGTCTTGAGCAAGGGCTTTCAGAAGCCACAATATATTGACTGTCAGCACCATGTACTCGACCTCCTTCTGAAACATGTCATGAATTTCTTATTCAAGAAACAACGAGCAAACAAGAACTCAACTATTCCTTCATTGACAAATTAACGCAAAACTATGCCACTCTTCAGGCTGATTACCATCTCATTGTGACAGATGATGTTAGCACAGGCGAGAACCCTGGATGGCGAGATGATTTCAAGTTCTTTTTATGAATTATGTCAGGCATATCGTCATTACAAAACAACTTCACGTTGGCCTCGCATCAGCTGGAAGAAACTACCAAATTTACACTAGGCAAGATGGAACTCACATGCGATATATACTATTAAAGCATTATTTCTGATACCAGAGTGGCGCAACATCCTCGCTCCTGCTTTCAACTTCATCTGCTATGAAAGGGCAAATGCTTGATTCAATGTGCAACACTACAATAAAGCGTCCTTCAATGAACTGTTTACCTCACTCATCAGGGTAAAATGCAAAAATGTGCTGTAAAACTGATGGAGGAACTTCATGCGAAATCGAGAAAATTTGAATTTTTGAATCTGAAGTTCATATGAACAATATGTTTTACACATTTCTTGTACATTCTGTACATATTACTAACTGTTCTGCATCTTATTTGTAAATAAAAGTTGATAAGTTATTATTATTACTCTTTTGAATTAAGCTAAAAAAAATCTTGAGCCTTTTTTTGAAAAAAGAAATATTTTTTCACTTTTTTCTTCCGAAAAAGGGGGAGGTGGGGGAACTTTTTTTAAAAAAATCAAAAATGCAATTTATATTCTTAAATTACACATAAAAGTTCCTCGATTGCAAGTGGTTTCATAAAAATATTTTTTTTGTTATCACCCTAATGTACACTCTAATGTGTGTGTGGGGGAGGGGGTGCGGTCCGTTAATGAAGTAGATGGTGTGAGTGTATGCAGCTCTGTGTGTTTGGGAAATGTTAGCATGGCCAGATTTTTTGTAGGAAAACGATGAGTTGGAAAAAATGTTTAACACATAATACACACACTTGACACACTAAATAGTTTTCTTTTGATTTTATGTAACCCCCCTCCCCCAGCTAAAGACACACACCAACCACTGCCCCGCATCAACCCCCACCATTATCATACCAGTACATGGTAGGGTTCCGTGTAAATATTCGCATTTCATTCCATAGGGTGCACAGGATGAACTAGACGAGGGTAAAGTGTGGATTTAACAGGGCGTGACCTGCCATTTGTACAAGGTTGCCAGATTGCGCCAATTTTCGCAAATCCGCTCATTTTTTTTTTGAGGACATGCGCTACGAAAATTGATCCTAGGTAGCCCAAAGTTAAAAGTGCGATGTTTTGTGCTACGTTATATTCAGGGCGAGTGCTACTTTCAGGAAACACTGCGTGGGCACAGTTATAAGTTAACTTTCGGGATTCACATATGGGGAAAAAAATGCTGCTGGGAGCTTAAGCCAACACAGGCTCGTGTCATTTTTTATTATGTGTTTTTTTTTTAATCCCATGCTAAGTAGGACTATAAATAACAACTGCCACGGCTTGTCCTCATTCGAACTCACCGGCGAAGGTAAAAAAAATGAGACTGTTAATTGTAACATTGAAACTGTCATGGATATTCTCCGTGTGAAGCGGTTTAAACCAGATAACCCTAACCCATATTTTGGGTTATGGCTAGTAATGTTTAAAACGCTTCTCGCAAATATATTTTAATATCATCAAGCGTTTGGGCGTTTTGCTAACCACACCCCAGCCCCCATATCCCTCATAACGCCGAGGCTACGGAACCTTCCTACCCTATGGCCCCCTCATTATAGCCGAACCGACAGCCTGGTCTAGCTCAAAACGCCTCACATAAAGTGTCCCCGTTTTATAACAGTTTGTGCGTGTCTTTTGAGCCAACGAAATCATTAATTAGAGCGGTTAAAGTTTAGCAGCAGGATGCAGAGAACATACATCTAATAAAATAATAGCGATTTGGGTTCTGTGTTAAATCGAAAGTAAAGAATTAATACAACAGTATTCCAGTTTAAAATACAATCATGAAAAAATCGGATCTGCCCGAAACCAAAAATAACCTAGCCTACCGATCAAGCCTAAGGGGATATAACTCTATGCAAAGGTATTGCAGGGTGCAGCTATTTATTCAGAATGCGCATCGTCAATTTAAATGGATCTTCTCGAAAGCCGCCATATTTGTCTATTTTATTCTATTGTGTGTCAATATTTTGGTGCTACACTATTAAAAAGGAAAATAACACACACAGTCATAGATAGAGATTTTTTCAAATAGCAAATGCGCTTTCTGTATGATACATATTCTGTGACAGGATGTTTGTTTCACGGTAACAACAAATAGCCACAAATCTAAAAATAATTTAAAAAAAAAACATGGCGTTATTTAGTAAACATTCCGGTTATTATCAGGTTCATTGTAATGAGTCATTGCTTGATTATGTACGCAAATATAACAACAGGTAAGGTTCGGTAAAATTTGTCTGCACCTTCGTAGACTGGCGAGACTTGTATACAGATTGCGTTGCCATGTGTAGATTGGCTTGCATAGAGTATCGCTATGGATAATACACACATCCAGTTTGGAATGAGGGGGGGGGGGGAAACAGTCATTAGACAGGGCGATAAACACGTGTGTGTGTCTGCGCGGTGACAAATAGTTCTGTCAGACCACCGTGTTGACATAGAGACACACACGGAAATATTTCATTACGACAACCTGCATCCTACAACCGGATAGTCCAGTTTGTATTGTTTTAAGTTGACTTTGTTGTTTTGGTTTTTTTTTTTTGGTCACATGATTCACCCCCATCTCCACCCCCCCACCCCCATTCAACCTGATATTCAGGTGAGTCGTTAAGTACCGCACCACGCACGTGCACACAACACATGAAATCTTCAAAATAAATGTACAAAAAAAAAAAAGAAAATGGCATCTGAAGCAACAGACTAACACAACAGGTGTGCTTTCAAACGCCCTTTGTGTGGGCTTATAGAATGGGCGTCGTCGAGTTGTGTGTGTGCGTGTGTGTATATATATATATACACACACACACACACACATACACAACTTAAAAGACAAGACTTGTTCAAATGTGAGTTGCCACAAGAATCACTCATGATTTTATCGTGCATTCTTACTACAACCCATCTGGACTATTTGATCACACGGTATGAACCAGCGCGTGCACCACACAGTGTGGACTAGTGTGGAGTCAGTGAAACATTAGCGAGACACCCCCCCACCCCAATACCCCCACACCACCACCGCCTCCACCTCCGTGGTGAAACGTTGAGGCGTATTATGCGTTGAGGCGTATTATTTAGTGGACATCTGCATGTAATGCGTCATTGATATACGTGTGTGCGTTTATAGATGTGTGTGTGTGTAGATCCCGTTGCCATAGTGACGCAGGCATCTCCTATGTAGAGGAACTATAAAGAGATTGTGTGGTTAGCACAACGCCCAGCCGCCTTTACTTCCCTAACTTAAGTCAGGTACCCATTTAAAGCTGGGTGGACTTGTGGGACGACTTTGAACACACAATTCACCTGGAAAAATTCCCGTGGTTCTCACCGAGGATCGAACCCAGGACTCTCAGGTCGACAGTCGAGTATCTACACCTCTCGGCCACCCGTCCCACTCAACCAGAACCACAGTCAAGACAAAAAAAAATAAAGTGACTTGAGAAATTACCAGTCATTATAAAAAAAAAAACATAAAACCAAAATTAGTCATTGGTACCACAGTTGCTATAAAGCTAAAGGGGCCACAGTTAAGTAGCACAAAGTCGCGCCCACTTTTTGTGCTACTTATGAACTTTACAGCACACAAGGCATTTTACAGAAGAACGAATTAGTTTGAAAACACTGAGCGGTTTGAAGCGGCTGGTTGTATCAAATGATCGCTGAACGATCCAGGGTGTGTGTGTGTGTGTGCAGACAGACTTCCATCACTGAATCACCGTGTTGTGTCAACATGTCGCGGCTGGAATGTCATTTGCTGTCGACGATTGTCTTTCACAATAACGAACAGCCAATAAACGACAAAACAATGAAAGATGGATGACCCGGTCATCACGTGACACACCTCTGATGTTTATCGCACGCATTAAGGACAAACAATGTATGCCGCGTCGATGGGGAGCAGAGGCGTAACTAGGCGAATGGGGGAGGGGGAAGGTCAGTGAAGGCATTGTTCATGAGCCCGCCATGGGTGCCACAAACGCTTCTGGGGCGGTGAATCTTACGCCCACCGGGATGTTGGATCTTCACTTAATTAATAACCTAAATTTGACGAGTTCACGGGCAATGTAATGTAATGGGAGGATTATTCCAAGCGCAAAGCGCGCAGCTTAGAGGAGAGGGGAAATTACTCACATAACCGAATCGAGAGTTGTCTCCCATTAAGTCAAATGTAAACAATGTTGCCGTTTTATTTATTCGTTGTGGACTCTTTTACGGAGATATATAAGCAGGCTTAAAATAGAATACTTTTTTTTTTTATAAAAAGCAAGGCTTGCTTATCGGGAACCTATTAACTCAACTGTGAATGACTGTGGTGTCTGGTTAAGAAAATGAAATTCACACTCCTGACATGAAGTCCAAGATCACCATGGTGACCTCTTTTAACACCCTCGTTTTATGACAACAAATTAAAACGTATTATCAGTTAACAGAAAAAAGAATATATATATATATGTATGTATGTATATATATGTATGTATATATATGTATGTATACTGCTGAAGTCAAATTTTAATCCGAGTTTATTATAAAACAATGTCAACCATAAACAACACAGCCACCTCCCCATCACCATCAGTTATCAACAACAACAACAACAACGGGGGAGTAACTGTTGCTGAGCCCCCCTCCACCCCCCCCACACACACAAACCGATGTGTAAACTAACAAGGGGTAGAAAGTTGTGAGAATCAAGAAACCAGCTCTAAGGCCTCTGTGTTGTTGCTATATAATACACGGTCTATCGGTGCCACACACGGGCAGCGGTAGACATATAAACACTGAGACTCTCTCCTATATTTATATTTAAAGTGGGCGTGTACCGCATGAAAATAGCTCTTCTTTGTGTACGGTTTACATTTCGTCGTCGTCGTTGTTTTTTTTTTTTTAAAATTCAAGGACGGGAAGACTGACGCACTTTTATGCGCGCGCTACCTCTTTTGTTAAACAGCAAACATTACATTCTTACAATGCCAGTTTGATCAACGGCAACATTGGAATAAATAAATAAGTAGATAAGAGAGCCAGCCACTGATCTATATATATATATATATATATATATATATATATATATATATATATATATATATATATGTGCTGGGTCTTTTGTTGGTACCGCAGGAAGACCTATATTTAAAGGAACGCGTTATGTTATAACCTCAGACATGAGACGGAAGTAACGAACGTTAACTGTATTCTGACCGGCACCCTGCAGTTCAGGGGACACAACTTCATAAGCACCTTTTGACCTTTCGTTAACACTCACCCCCCCCCCCCCCCACACACACTACCCATCCTTTAAATCCCGAAATATTTCTAACCACAATACTAGCACACGGAAACTATCTTGCCTATACGGTTTCTTAAAAAACTAAAACTCTTTTCCCAACACCCTGCTCAAGGACTGTGTAGAACTGGCGCATGGGCGAGGTACGGCCCGCGGGCGACGTGTGGCTGTTTGACACGGCCCCGCGCGTTATATTTTAATTGCATTCAATATGCATTATATTAATTCATACACAAGACTCCATCCTCACTCTTTAATATCTGGTCCGGCGCTTATGTCAAATTTATGAGCCCGATGCGACCCCGAGAGTCAAAAACGTTTGCTCACCCCTGATGTGAGTCCAACCACCAAAGAAGATCAAAGAATAAAATTAACCAAAAAAAAACAACTATTAATGTAAGGATCCCCTCCTACGTCAACATCGGCGGAAATTGTTTTTCATAATTGCCCGCAATACATCACCACAATATAGACACACAGACTGTCGTGCTTTAACTGGAGGGGCACCACGGGGAGGGAGGGGGAAGGGGGGGACAAAACCTTTTGACGTCAGCATCAACCTGCCCCATCCCCCCCCACACACACCCATTCCCAAGCCAGGCTGATGTCAGAGTCAGCTTGACGTCCTTGAGATGCCCACACAGTTACGCCACTGCAAAAGCGAAGTGCTGCCAACTTCACAATAGACTTTGGCACACATTTCTATTTTTTTTTTTAACTCCGACCCGACAACAACATTCTTTTAATTATTCTAACAAACACACACACAGAGGCCAAGCAACCACGTTCTGCTGCGCTTTTAGCTACTGGCAGTACGTCACAAAATGACAAAGAGGTTAATTTCTCAATCTTTTTTCCGTTCTGTGTTTTTAGAACATTAAAAAAAAAAAAATTTCGATACTTTGGTATAAACAATTATTCACATACACACGCACGCAAACACCCACACATCACATAAATACAACAAAACTCACGAGGCAAGAGAGCGCCTCCAATTAACACACAATAAACCTAGTCGAAAATTGCAAAGTCTAAATTCAAAAATGATAGTTATAATAAAAAGGACAACTGTGTCAGGTTTACATTTTAGGAGATCAATTCAACAATAAACAGCTTTGAAAATTTCGTTCGTCTTCAAATAGAGAATTAGGCCAGGGGGGAAAAATGAACGCACTTCCGCATCTGAACTTACTTTCTGACAAGAAAAAGAAACCATATTTCCGGGTGGAGATTTTCATTGACTGGTTTACAGTGACATAACTAACGACATTTTACTATTGTAACAAATAAATGTGAAGTGTTGCGAATATATCACATGCGCTTAAAAGAAACGAAATTGCGTACGTGTAAACTCACCGTAAAAACACTTCCGTATCAGAAGATCGTCTGCTAACGAGAAATAACACCGTAAAACTATGAAAACTACTTCTTGCTATCAGAACGAACACTCAAACAATAACTGGTCTCGCGTAGTAGGACGCTCGCACATAAACACCGAGAGAGAGAGAAAAGGGGGGCGACACACATACACTTTTTAATCAACAACACCGGCTTTAGACTGTGTGTGAGAGAGAGAGAGAGAGAGGGAGAGAAAACTGGATGTCTGTTTGAAAAAAAAAACATGGAGGAGGTGGCCAGATACACACACACACACACACAAGTAGCAGACGCAGGCACATTGAGGCCGTGTGTGTGACTCATATCGTCTTCCTCCGCCCCGAAGTGACAAGTTCAAGTCACCAATCTAAGTCAGACTGTTAGAGAGAACTTATTGAAAATCGACATGAATTCAGCAGGCTATCGTAACATTTCTAGCAGGCGATAATTTAATACGTGCCAATGGTAATCATGGATTGGAATGGGGGAGGGAGAGAAAAGAAAGGAATACAATAAATAAAATGAGCTAAAGAGGAAAGTTGCTTTCCCTGTTCGTTTGAGACCAAGTTGAACCACGAAATTCACGGCCAGTCCTTTGACCTGGGCCGGTTAGGTCACCGTGAACCCAGGCGTTACAGCGTTCAGTTCATTAATTCCTCAACAAACCCCCATGCGAGGAACATGTTTGCAGTTTAAATTAACAGAGACCGAGAAAGGGCCGTCCCAGAAAGAACCCCGACCCCCCCCCACACACACACAACCCTCCACACACAAACACACAACCCTGACAGACGAAAAAAACTTGCAGGGACTTCTGACAGGGCATCGGGTTGTATTACATCCTATGGGGGCATTCACTGAGGCCAATTAGATTACTGAGATCAAAGTGACAATCAGTATTACTACTACTACTACTAGAGTATCACTCAGAGATGTTCCAAGTACTGACCAGAGGCATAACTAGGGAGTGGGAGAGGGGTTCAAAACCGAAAGTCCAGCTTGGGGGGGGGGGGCGGAGGGGGGCAAACATTTTTTTACATTAAATATTTGGTACATTATCTCATGTCATGATGTCGAATGTCAAATTGCATGGGCCACCTAAGAGGCCAAGCCCCCCCCCGGGCCCCCAAATCCCTAGGTTCGGCACTGGTACTGACCATGCAAGTACGAGTACAAGTACCGAGGGTGCATGTACAGGAAGGCCTACTCCGAAAAATGTACTCGAGTACTTAAAGTACAGGTACTTGGTAAAACAAGTACCTAGTACCCCACGTCTGCTGTTACTCATAGCAATATGAATACGGCCTTTATTACATGCTTACTTCGTGAAAGGTGATTCTACTGTGTTATACTAGAAGATGAATAATACTATTGTGTTATGTCAATGTGTGTTGACAAATAATTAAATGCCCCCTTTACCGCCTCTCTAAACATAAAATTAGATTAAAAAGCTGGATGTCTACACTTGTGTTTTGAAAAAAGGTTTCTACAACACCGCTACTCCAATATATTTTATTTAAATACTTTTTATTCTATAAATAAACTTAAAAAAAAAAATTCTGCATATGCAGCAGTTTTATAGCAAACAACATCGTCGGGTGATTTAAAAATGATGGTGGCGGCTGCGCTTCGTGTCGCACTTTCAGCCAATCAGAGCGCTCCCATTCCCCGAAGCAGGTCACTTGTCCTCATTCTTTTACAGCCAGTGTTTTTATTCTTCCACCCTCGTCCGCCCAGCAGAATAAAGTCTGACAAACTTGAAACAATGGCATTCAGGGCTAGAGAGTAACAGGGATGACGCAATTTGGTTGTTTTTATTATTGTTGTTTTCAGTCAAGTGATTAAGGATTTTGAATTCCTACAGCTTGGAGAAGTCCTGAATCGGGGAGGGCGAAGAATGTATGTAGGGTTCATTCAAAAACACATACACACACACACACACAAACAATGAAACATAAATGTTTAGGCTATTTATGTATGTTTTTGTGTATGTGGCCTATGGCACAGAGACGCACGTATGTCGTAAAAACAGGTGCGGTGCGTCCTAAGGAACAGGTAAACTGTCTAGCGCCCGCCCACATACACACACACACATCCTTCCCAGTCTTACTTTCTATTTAACCTGTTGCCTAGGCCCAACCCCCAGGCCGCGCACCGGTAACGATCCGTGGGTCACATTGTACTGGGCCGCCCAAGAAACATTAAATTATTTCCTTTGTATTGACTGTGGGTGTATTTCACAGGGCGTTGTGCGACTTTCCATATATAAAAAAAAAGTTTCATCAGGGCCCTAACGGGCCAAATGGGGCAGATGAAGTGTAGAATTCATCTGTTTCTATAACCTCGGCATATGAAGGGATTGTGTGGTGTTAGCACAACGCCCAGCCGCTTTTACTTCCCGAACTTAAGAACAAGGTTTGGGGACCACTGGTCTAGAGGACCTGGACAGGTCCTAAGGCCCCCAAATATCCATGGGCGTCAGAGGCGTAACTAGGGAGGGTGGTCCAAATTTGAAAGTCCACCGGGCCCCGGCTTAAGGGGGGGTGGCTCCAAACATTTTTTTTTTACATTAAATATTAAGTGCATTATCTCATGTCATGATGTCAAATGCCAAAATGCAGCCCCCCCCACCAAAGAGGCCAAGCCCCCCCCGGGGCCCCGAAATTCCCTAGGTTCGGCACTGATGGGCGTGATCTGCCAGGCTTTATTCTTGTTCTAGTTTACGTCCCTTTAAGAGCGAGATGATTATCTCTATAACAAATTTGAGGGAAGGGCAGGGGGTCCCCCTTCTGGGACGCATGGGTGGGTAGTCTGAGAAAGGAGTGAGTAGGGAGAATTTCTATTCTGCGGGCCGGCAAAACTTTCTCGCGGAAAACCAACGGTTGCCGACAACCGGGACCTAGATACTATTAATAACTGACACGGTCGTGGCTATTCCAACAATGTCATCCGACCCACGGGCAAGCGACATGTTGATAAACAAAAAAAATAAGGCGACATGATTGAATGATATCAGAATGTCAATAACAAAAGTTGAAGAGCTGCGAGTGGAATGGCCATGGTCGGGAAATGGGCG
>JAGDYQ010000057.1:2891712-2975618 GCA_021962125.1 Bulinus truncatus
TAATGTCCTATATTGTATGACAAATACTAGTATTAAGTAAGGTCCTATATTGTATGACAAATACTAGTATTGAGTAAGGTCCTATATTGTATGACAAATACTAGTATTAAGTAAGGTCCTATATTGTATTAAGTACATAACAGATGTCAAAGGTAAAGAAAAAAAAAAGCTTACTAAATTGGAGACAAAAACTCCAGAATTATCTATGTCAGAGCCCCTGAGACGACTTTCAATGATCTGCAGAGATAATGAAACACGGCTGATGACATATGCAACATCACATAGAATATTTCAGCTTTACACACTTATATATATAGACATGTATGTTACAAAATGTGCAGCACTTACGAGCCGAAAAATAACATGAGAACGGGATGAGGCATCATTCATAGCAGTCTCTGCCACTTGTCTAATGTCTGAGGGGGAAAAAACAACAATTTTAATACTTTATAAGAAACAAAAATCATTTTCAATGGAAATAATTATAAAATCAAGAGCTTTTCGACTTTGCTAACCCTAAAAAAAGATGTCATATTGTTCAACAATTACATACTGCCTAATGATGACATACCATATAACACTGTAATCAGATGGACAAGTAGAATTATTTATATACAGATCCCCTACAATCAATTTTTGCCACATAAATTGTAGAAACACAACCCAGAAAATGAAAAATACTTAAGTAAAATGTTTCTTTCATATTTTTTTTTTTATAGAGCTGTGTAAGTATGTAAAATGAAAGCTAACAAACTGAACTAACGAAACAAAACAAGACTAAAATTCTTTAATCTCTAAAATGTGCAAAGGAAGATTTTTTTTTTACCATCTCCTTTCTTAAGGAGTCCTGCCACATCACTCGCAGATGTGATGTATTTCTCTGTGCAGTTTTCTAGAAAAACGTTTTTTTCCTGAAAAAAAAAATAAAAATGAAGAGACAAATAATAATTTTTTATACAAGAAAAATATTTGACAGCAGGTTTCATCATCATCTCCCTTCACCCATGGCAGGGTATAGGCCACCAACAACAGATCTCCAGAGTCCTCTGTCCTTCGCCATCTTCTCCAGCTGGTTCCAGTTGTATCCCATCTTTATGGTGTCCGCTTCCAGGTCTCGATGCCAGGTATTTCTTGGGCGGCCTCTCTTTCATTTACCGGGGGGGGGGGGGGGGGGGGGTTCCACCTCAGTGCCTGCCTTGTGATACTGGCTGCTGGTTTGAGTAGGGTGTGTCCTATCCAGCCCCATCGCCTCTTTCTGATCTCTTCTTCAGCTGAGAGTTGGCAGGTCTTTTACAGCAGATTTAAATAATAGATATGTTTTATCAACATTCTGACATCTAAGTGGTAACAAATTCAGCAATAAAAAAAAAAATGATGCAAGGGAGAGTCATGAGATAAACCCATTGCTAACCTATGTCAGTGAGGTTTTCAGCTAGCTGGTCTTTCAGATGACAAGACTAGTGTCAGTGACATGCATTCATATTTTAAAAATTAAATAGTGTTGTTGAGATACTAACTGGCCTAATCTATAGTTTCAGACCTGTGTCATTTTATCTAAAAATGGGTTGAAAGCTGTTATTTTGATTTCACCTAGTTCACTGGAGAGTATGAAGATACAAACTTTTTTTTTATTTGACTCCTGAGTTCAGTCCCCTCCTTCACAGCTCTGCATTTCACACTAAAACTCTCATGAGTAAATAACCCTGATTGATAAAAGCAAATGTACCCACTCCCCAATCTATTCACAGAAAAGAAAAAAAAAAAATTTCATGAGAACTTGGTCATTATCAAAAAGAAAAATACATATGGCCGGCCACTTTTTAGGTCACACTATATATTGAGGCCAGTTAACCCAGTCAACAAGTGACAGTTTAATACAGCACAAACTGAAAAGACCTTTTTTAAGAAACTGCAGATTAAGCAAACTTTTAGATGAAATTTTTTTTTTAATAAAGTGAAATACTGTTACCAGATCTTCCCGCAGGACAAGAGGCTTTCCGCTGTCTCCCAACAGGTCCTGAAATTTTTCATTGTAGAGCTCCACATATGAAATTCTTAACAGGAACTCTCGAGCAGGGTTCTAGACAAGAGAGATTTTGTAAACAGGTAAACTTTTATCATAACTTTAAAATTAGTTCGCAGTAGAAAATAGATTAAGCTCAGTTGCAGTAGTTATATATTTATATATATATATATTTGATCAACACAGAAATAAGTTAACAATGAACTTACGCCTTCAATATGGCTGAATACGGCTCTCATGGCTCTTTCCCTCAAAGAACTGATGGTGTATGTTTTTCCAGAACATGTCTGGCCATATGTCATTATTGTTCCTGGCAAAAGGTTTAAGTTTCTTTACATTTTTTTAAACAATTACATGTATAGAGTGAAAACCAAATAACCATTATAATATATACTTAACTGAATGCCCTAAATCACAGCAATGAAAAGTAACCAAAATGTATTGTAAGGAAAAAACCAAAAAAAAAAAAGAACGCCAATTTTTAAAATTGTATATTTAGTTTAACACAGGGGTGGGCAAACTTTTTCTACAGCAGGCCACATTGAAAACTTGATTGTTATCGGCGGGCTGCACATATATTTTGTCTGCTTTAATTACAATTTACAATGTATGAAAATATGAGTTAAGGACAATAATCATGTGTTTGTCGTTTTATTTCACATTCACACAAGCACATTACATTTCAAAACACGAACTAAATCAAATCAGTGCTAATTTGCTTGGTAATAAGACTTTACTATTCATAATTATTTCAACAAACATTTTTTGTTACCTGTCATAGCATTTATGAAGATGACCACAGAGTACATGTATAATTAATGAGAAGTATGTAACTGTTCACAATTTCGGATAATGTTCTTGAACTGTGGAACCAGTTTACTGACTGTGATTCGCATGAATGCATTTAAATTGCTGGTGAAGCATTATTTAGCTTCATTAAAAACAAGAAATTCGTTCTCAATTTTTCTTTTTTTTTTGGCAGCACTCATGTC
The DNA here is from genome assembly GCA_021962125.1 of Bulinus truncatus. Lineage (NCBI taxonomy): Eukaryota > Metazoa > Mollusca > Gastropoda > Planorbidae > Bulinus > Bulinus truncatus. The sequence continues at coordinate 2,894,728 of JAGDYQ010000057.1, forward strand.
AACGTCTATTGGCTTTTAAATTACAAAACCTTTCAAAATGTAGATTGTAAACAAAAGCCTCTCCTGGTTGAGCAGAAAAACAGTTTTCAAATAGGAATGTTAATGGCTAGTCACCACAAATAATTATCAGAAGCTGTAAAACCGATGTATTGATTCTAGCTTTGAATCAAATAGTCGGAATAGCGAAAGTTCTAAACAAAGAAAAAAACATCGATATAGGATCGCAACATGTACATGCATTCAGGCCGCATAATACTCTGGCGGGCCCGCGGGCTGTAGTTTGCCCATCCTTTGTTTAACACATGTTCCTAACCAACAATCGGCAGAATTAATATATCTAAATTTTTTTTTCTAAATTTCAAATGAGAGGAATACTTCAAATATAAAAAAAATTTTACCATGAAAACCATCCATTGCTGCTTGAACAATCTCATGCGCACAATCATGATAAATATTTTCACCATTGTCTTCATTGAAAACTTTATCTAAATGGGTGAAATGGATTATTCTAATCAGGTAATTGTCAAAAAAAAAATTTTTTCAAAGAGCAGCAAAATGTCAACTACATAGTTATAAAAAAGCTAAAAATCCCTTCACAGTCCATCAGGGATTATCAGAACTTGAAAATTATACTGAAAGACATACAACCTAACAGCAGCAGGAATCTTCAGTTCAATGCTAGCTTTGAAACTCAAAAAACATAAAAATGTATATTAAAATACCTTTTTAAACATAAGCTTTTAATAAAATGCACTAAAATTAAAAATTATTATTGCTATTCATTAAATAATTTAAAAACATATTTAATCCTGTATATTGTATTCAAACATGCTTTTTAATTCAAGCTCACTATTTTGCACACTTAACTCTTAAGCACTGGTGTATTTTTATAATTATCAAAATCTAAAGAGTGTTTTTTCCCATTATGAGCATTACTAAGAAATGAACAAGATGTTCATTTATGAGCTTGAAATTATTAAAAATAGTCACTAGTGTATTGTCTTGTAGAATATATGCACAACGCCCAAAAAATAAACGCACAAAACCTTTACTACTTTATATTATATGGGATGGCATGGTTACACTTACAGAAACTGGTGAATTCTACACTTCATTTGCCCTGATGACCCTCAAGGGCTAAGGGAACTATACTTTGATTTAACTTAAGTGATTAACGAATCAAGTCTTGTCTTTTCTAGTCCATAGACATAGTCTGCATAGTCACTTTGGAATAAGACAATTTTTATTGACCTTTTGCCAACATTGGCAACAGCAATGCCAATAAATTTGAATAAAAATGATATTACATATATTATAAGGCATTTTAGATATTTTTATTTTCGACACAAACCGTGACACTGTCTGATTAGTCGCATTCCTTGTAAAAAAAATATCAATTTTAAGTGTAAAAAATAATTAAACTTACCAAAAGTGAAGGTAATTCCCTCTAAGGAAATGCTCTTCTCTAAGCACTTCAATTTTGAGCCCAAACCTGCGGATCTTTCTCTGAAATAGTTTAACAAAGAACATTTTACTTTAATGACTTTAGAATTAAAATTTTTAATAATTTAATTTTACTCTCGAAATAGCAAAGTATGATTATGAACTTCAACTACTGTACTTAATTTACGTTATTAAAGTTACGGCGATTTTTTCTCAAATTTTAAAACGGTAATTTTTTTTTAAATCGTTGACTAGCAAAAACTTACTTATTCAAAACGGGACGAACCCTCGCCACAACTTTTATAGCAATGTCTTGTGACATTATTACTATCTTTTTTTTTTCAAATTATGGCTGTATCCGTAGTCACTTCGTAAGACGAAATACAAGATGCTAGCCTGCAGTATTAAAGATAATTGTATTTCGCGGCCTAGTTAAAGATGCTATTTTTAGACAGTCATGACATATATATATGCTTCCGTTGCAAGTAAACCTACCAGTTCTAGGGTTTTAAACCGAGACCCACAGAAAGCCATATTTATGTATTATTAAATATTAACAATGAAAATAACACTAATGGTGGAAATTGTGTTCGTTTTATAAGAGGACTTTATTTAAACAGCGATGAATTTTGTGTATGACATATATTCTGTACCTAGACCCTGTCTGAAAATTCAGCTTTTGTTTCTGGGTTTTTCTCCTTTTTTTTAATTCTCTGTGAATTAATGTAAAGTAAAATTCCATTAACAACAACTCGTCGGGGTATATCATATATCTATGGGGTAGATCATATATATCTATGGGCAGTGGCACAACTAGATCAAACTTTCAGGGGAGGGGCAAAAAATCACTTGTATTAAACATCATGAGTTACAACTTACTTACATTACAAGCATTCGTACGAAAACAAAATAATCTTTTGATTTTTTTTATTTCGGGGGGGGGGGGGGTAGATTAACTGTTTTTGTATATAAGGGGCCGTTCACATATTATATAACGCCGAAGGGGGAGGGGGTGGATGCAAATGTGTTACTTTTGTCACATTTTTATATCACACGTGTTAAATAATGTAATGGACCCGGGGGGGGGAGGGTAAAAATTGACATTTTTGAGTTATATATGTGAACGGCCCCTAAAGGGTTACCTGGGTTAGTTAGCATAACGCCTTTACTTCCCCTACTTAATCTTAAGTCAGGTATCCATTTGAATCTGGGTCGACTTAAGAGACATTAACAATCAATACCTGGAAAAAAAATCCATTAATTCTAACCGAGGATCGAATCTTAGATCGGCAGTCTAAATAGCGCTCTCCACGGTACCGCTTGACCACCCGTCCCTCTAGGCCTCTGTTTCAGGTGAAGTGGATTTTCTTTTCTTAACCCTTAGAAGAAGCAGCCTTACCACTTAGTAGTCCGCCGCTCGGCTATCAGTACCCTTTTAAATATATTGTTTACAATAAATGATTAAAAAAAAATTCATCTCCCCGATATTATTATATAGTATTTTGGTTTCAGTTAATTATAGATGAACGTTCGGGGACAGGTGGTCGTGCGGTGTAGAGCGCTCGACTGTCGACCGGAGGGTCCCGGGTTCGACTCAGTAAGAACCTAGCGATTTTTTCCAGGTCCTGGTGATAGTCCCCAAGTCCACCCAGCTTAAAATGGGTACCTGACTTTAAGTTGGGGGAGTAAAGGCGGCTGGGCGTTGTGCTAACCATACAATCCCCTCATATGCCCGAGGATACTGAAACAGATTAATTCTACACTTCATCTGCCCCGATGACCCGTTTGGGTTAAGGGAACTTTACCTACTTACTACTATTCGGTTTTTTTAGGTGACCGTTTTGATCACCAGGAGTATAACTGCAGGCTATAAGGAATGAGTCTGGCAAAGATCTACACGGGAAGATTATAGAAATAATTGATAGTGCTATAGTAGATAGATTATATAAATAACATTTTATTATTATATCTAGAAGGTTCGTATATATGTAGATTTGGATATAACTTACACAAGTATTTGGCACTGGCATATAATATCTGAATTTCAAAAGGGCCCCCCCATAGCCCCCATATCGCAAATAGCTTAGGGCCTTATCAAGTCTAGATCCGGTCCTGTCCACCCCCTAACTTTTTTTTTTTTTAAAACCTGTTGGCTTTTTTTTTTTACCGTTGCCTTTTAACCTGTTGATATGTTAACCGCTCACCTACGGTAGATGGCGACAAACATCATCTCAGATATTGTACAGATAAGTTATAGTCAGCTCCGGGTCTATCAGATATTGTATAGATAAGTTATAGTCAGCTCCGGGTCTATCAGATATTGTATAGATAAGTTATAGTCAGCTCCGGGTCTATCAGATATTGTATAGATAAGTTATAGTCAGCTCCGCGTCTATCAGCCCCACGGGTGTCAGTGGCGTAGCGAGGGGTGGGCAAGGGGGACATCATGCCCCAGGCGCTATACTCACAAAGGGGCGCCAAAGGGTATATTTTACATATAATATTATATAATTTTCGAATGGGGTGGGGTGCTAAAAAGGTATTGTGTCCCCGGGTGCGAGTTAAGCTCGCTACGACTACGCCACTGACGGGTGCAACCAGTATTCAACGCTCCCCCCCCCCCCCAAACCCAGATTTGACTTTTTTTTTCTTTAATTAAAAATTCTGTCTTTTAAAAAAAAAGATTTTGCACCCATTTGAAGAATAATATGGCGCGGCCATGGTTTAAAGTGATGCATACCAGCAGTTGGCAATCTTTCGGACCACTGAATTCATAAGTTTATTCCCGCCTTTCTCCCGCTGTGGTGGGAATGAAAGAAGGGCACTACAAAATTGTCCCAATTAAGTGGGTGATTTATTTATTTTTTAGCTCGACTGTCGACCTGATGGTCACTGGTTCTAACTTCTGAGAGGACCAATGGATATTTCAGGTCATGGTTGAAGTCCCCAGTATGTCTCCCGTGGTGCCTCCATGGCCATTGCACTATCGGCTATGGTGGGGATGAAAGAAGGGCACTGCAAAACCGTCCCAGTAGTGGTTTATAGCAGGGCTTCTTAAACTTTTGTAATTCACGACCCCATTTTAGATAGCAAGTTTCTTGACGACCCCCATACAAATATAAAAGAAAAATAAATTAATATTTTACAAGTTAAAAAAAAAAACATTTTCTGTTTAATTGTATTTTTATCTCTCGCGACCCCAGAATTTTGCTACGCGACCCCATTTGGGGTCGCGACCCATAGTTTAAGAAGCCCTGGTTTATAGTATCTAAGAGATTTTATCTAATCATAACAGGGACTTCACACACATTCCCGTAAAGCGTAGTATTAACCACTTTAGGCACCGTTTTTTCCTATATAACCTATATTAAAAATATGGTTGTTTTTTGGGCCCTATATCAGACGTTTACAGCAATGAAGAAAATTTAAAGGCCCCAGAGGACTAAAGTATATCCATTCTTCTAACCTATTTGGGGTCAACATAATGTGTATGATGCCCTATTGTGTCAGGGCGTTGGTTTTCTGTAGGCACCGTTTTTTTCTATATAACCTATATTAAAAATGTGGTTGTTGTCGGGGCCCTATATCAGAGCTTAACAGCAATGGCAAAAATTCAAAGGCCCTAAAGGTCTTAAGTACATTTATCCCACTATATGTCCATGATATTACATAATGCTTATGATGCCCTACTGGGGTATTGGGTTTATTAATGTTTTAATAATAGTATGCTTATTTTTGGAACACCAAACAATATCCTTAATTTGAAAATGAAGGGTCCCAGCTATCTAAAGGTCATTTATCTGCCTGGTGCCTTTTTTTTCAAGGCCCCTTGTTTTGCTCTTTTTGAAAAATAAACAAACAATAAATGGTAAATTTTCTATTACAACTCTCAATCCTTGTTCAAAAAAACTCAATTGGCAGCACCGTAGCCAGAATTAGGTCATGTTGTTATAAAAGCTAAACCATAAAGAATCGAAACGAAAAAAATGGCGGATAAAAGACCATAAAACTTCACATTTCGCTCGTACTAACAATAATATCGTTGATATTGACATCCAAAATGTCTTGAATGTGTGTATTATAATCAATAATATGATTCTAAACTGATAGTAATCGATTTTTATTTATAATACGCTCGTAATCATTAATTATGCTATAATACGAGATTACCGGCCTTGCCTTAGACTTACTCTTGCTGACTTAGGTCTTAGTGAGTTTCAAAAGAAAAGGACAGTAAAATTGCTCGCAAATAATTCAAGTTACTTATAAAAAATATTGCTAGCAATTTTACTGTCCATTTCGTTTGATACACTCTAAGATCTTTGCATTAAGATATGAAAGAATCATTTATTTCATGGGCGGACTAACTAAAGAAATAAAGGTTTTTAAAGATATCCAAAATTTATACTGCTTGGTATATTCCTTTGAAATTATTTATAAAACATAAATAAATAGCTATTTCGAAGCATTATTCATTTCATTTTAAAAACATTAAACACTCAAAATTATGTAAGAACAACAAATCATATCAACTTAGAGACTTAGAGGTTTATAATAATTTTTGGGATTAATTAAGTATAAAATTTAATGAGTTCATATCTTAAAGGCTTTTTTAAAAATTTTAATGTTGAATGCCTTTTAACTACACAATTTGAACTGGACATAACTAATACAATTTTTTTTTACTATCGATTATTTAAAATGTCAATTGTTCTAAATAGGATAAAAATTATTTTCAGAGGACATTTTAATTATAAGTTACATTAATACTAAAAATAAATTCTTTGTTATGATCTGTATACAACAGTCGAGCTCATTGTCAGATATAATTCCAATACTTAATGGCAAACCTACATGTTTCTATTTTCTTTATCGCCAACATTTTTTTTTGAGCTTGTAACAATTTTTGAAGGCTTTTATATTAAATAAATATCATTTCAGGAAAATTCAGCTTTCTGATAGACGAAAAACAATCAAGGCATTATGGAAGGAGCTAATTTAACTAGTGGTATAAAGCGAAAAGGAAAAAAGTCAGTTGTTGTTTTTTTTATTCGTAAAAACAAAATTGTACAAGTTTTTTGCTTAGAGATTTCATTTAAGAAATTACTGTTCAATTTATAGTTGTTTTAATGATCAAAAGTTCACTAATCAGAAAGGAATTACCCGATAAATGTTTTGGGTAATGGTGGAGAAAAACAAAATGTGGCTTTTGTTAATTTCTTTAATTTTCATTCTGAAATGTACATGTGTTAAATAAATCTGTCTCAAAAAGTCTAATTATGGCTCATGTATATAAATTCAGAAATTACTAATGGGACAGTTATATAATGCCTTGAAGACACCCCCCCCCCTCATTGACCATAGTCCATGTCGGAAGTGAGGTGAATGAAAGGCTACTGAGATAACTTGTCTCACTGGGAATGCTTTTCTTGGGTGTCTGGTGTTATGGTCAAAATACGGAAACCACATTTTTTAACAATACTGTCACAATAATAATATTGATTTGTTACAGGTTCGGATTTAATCTTTCATCCTTATGAGTATTTTTTGATGGAAAATTAAAATCCTCAGCTTTTTATGTATTTATAATTTTTTTTTTTTTAGAATTAAAGCTTGGGGGATTGGCCCATAGTTCATAGTTCTCAATTTCATTGTGATAAAAATGCATGAAATGACACAGGAACAATGTTAAAAAAAATTCTGATCTGTTTGAAAACGTCTGAATCCATCCCTGACTAATCTGTAGAGCGCCCTGAATCAAGAAATAAACATTTCTTTACAGTGATTTGAACAATAATAATATATAATGAAAGAGAAATGATTGCTTAGATGACCTTGGCCGTTGTTATCATTGGGAATCCTATGTGTGCCCTGACACGCAAATATTACTATTACCAAGGCTTTTAAAATGCTTTCTACTACACATATATACTTTCCTATTATCTACATATTAGCCAGTAATGTTATAAAAGTTGTGAGTTTGCCTTCGTCTTAAAAAAATGTGAAATCTATTTCACACTATTATACTATATATATATATATATATATATATATATGATAAAGAAGTAAATTTTGTCTGTAAATGTAGCCGAATTGCCACTCACTTTTTTAATGATTATTTAATAAATAATATCTCTGTTATGATTTTTTAGGGCGCAGTCATTGGACAAGGTTGTTGGGGTATTTTTCACAGAGGCTTCGTTTTACAAGTATTTGCCCCGACCTAAATTTGAGGACAGGTTACCCCAGTGGCTCAGCCGTTTCCATCAAGATGAAGAGGACTCTAAACACAATGGTCTAAATCTAAACAAATCTATAAAGTCAAAGTGTTCATCCAAGTGTAGTTTTAAAGACCAAATTGTATTACTGAAAGAACAAGTCTCACTGAAGCGGCGTTCATCCTGCGAAAGTTCCGAAGACTTGTCTCATGATCATGATGCTTTTTTTGTAGGTAACAGTTGCCCAGAAGAAAGCACAATACATTCCTTATCAATTGTCAGTCAAAATAAAGATGAAGAGGACCCTAAACAGAGTGGTCTAAACAAATCTATAAAGTCAAAGTGTTCATCCAAGTGTAGTTTTAAAGACCAAATTGTTTTACTGAAAGAACAAGTCTCACTGAAGCGGCGTTCATCCTGTGAAAGTTCTAAAGACTTATCTCATGATCATGATGCTTTTTTTGTAGGCAACAGGTGCCTAGAAGAAAACACAATACATTCCTTATCAATTGTCAGTCAAAATAATTTTGAAAAGGTTACAGTCATTGATGGAAAAAATTGCAAAATTGGAAACCAAACCAGTTATCTAGAAAACAACACTGTTCAATGCATACCTACTGTTAATAAGAATTGTGAAAATGATTGGGTTATCGATAAAGAGGGAACATTTAATGTTGTTGTCACTGAACTATGCATTAACTCTAAAAAAATCAACGAGGAACCTGCTATCAGTGAGCCTGAAGATCTTGTGAATAACGTTTGCGTCAAAGGAATAAATGTGCCCTTTAAAGCAACTGAATCCGCCAATAGCGTGCTGGAACGTACAATTGAGCTGAAACACAATCAAACTGTCCACCATAAACTACCGCAGGTTGCGTACGATTAGCACCATCTACAGGAAAGTTTTGGTGATTCAGGCAGTGTCGAAGAAAATGTAAATGATGCTGACGAGGAAAATCTATCAGATACTGCGATGCTGTCACAGTCAGATGAGGAGAATGACCTTGAATGTGGTCCCCATTTCTCTAAATTACAAATGACACATAGAAACCAAAATAGGAAAGAATCTCTGCGAGTGACAGATCAGTCTGATGATAGGGAAGAATCTCTGCGAGTGACAGATCAGTCTGATGATAGGGAAGAATCTCTGCGAGTGACAGATCAGTCTGATGCAACTTCAACAAATTCATTTGAATGTGACTCTTTACACTGTCCACCGCAAATCCTGAACACTAATGAAATCAGTTCTAATGGCAGCGTGTCGGTACTCCGTGTTGATGCAGAGGCTGCTCGTGTCGTGCACCATCTCAGTGAGACTATCCCCTGTGATACTTCACTGGCTACACTCCAGGAAAGTGAAGCAGATTCAGGCAGAGCTGATAAAGACGCCAGTGGCACCGAAATGGAAAGTTTATTAGATAATGCACAGATGCCGTCACTGTCTAAGAAGGAGGATGACCTTGAATGTGCTCCTATTCTCTCCCGACTCCAAAAAACAGACAAAATAAAAGGGAAAAAGCTCCACCAAGTGCCTGGCCAGTCCGAGGTCATGTCAGCCGATCCCCGTGCAGCTGACTCTTTCCATCCTGACAGCCAGCGGCGAATCCTGAGCTGTAGTGATATCAATCCTAGTGGGAATGTGTTGGGACATTCTCAGTTGGTGCAGCAGCATTGCAAATTTAACAACAAGGATCGCTTGCTTATATTAGATGTGTACTGTGTATTTTTTGCATATTCTTTTGTTTCTTTCAAAAATATGTCAAGCCATTAATGATACCCTCAGCTAGCAACACCAAAAAAAAATGTGAAAGCTAGTTTAACCATTATACTAAACATAAATATATTTCATGCCGAAGTTACCGAAATTGTAAAAAAAAATTCTGTTTACTTGTTTGTTTGTTTTTGTATGATTTTTGATAATGATATCTGTGTTGTGATTTTTTTTCTTCTTTAGGGCACAGTCATTGGACAAGGTTGAGGTATTTTTCACTGAGGCTTCATTTTACAAATATCTGCCCCGACCTAAATTCGAGGACAGGTTACCCCAATGGCTTAGCCGTTTCCCTATTAAAAAGCCCAAACCTAAAGATCTAGACAAGCCTAAAAAGTCTAAGTGCTCGTCCGAAGATAGTTTTCATGACCAAATTGAAATATTGAAAGAGCAAGTCTCATTGAAGCGGCGTTCATCATGTGAAAGTTCCAAGGACATGTCTAGTGATCATGCAAGTTCTTTTGAATGCAACAGTAGCCCAGAAGACAACACAGCACGTCATGATTCAGTTGTCGATAAGGATAACTGTGAAAAAGTTACAGTCATTGAGAAAAATAACTGTGAAAGCAAAGAAGATTATCCTGATGTGGGTGAAAGAAGACCAGATGTGCCCTTTAAAGACACCAAGTCCATCGCTGGTGTGTTGGAATGTACCACTGTGTTAGAACAAAGTCAGCCTGTCCAACATGATAATCCAGAGGTCTCACATGATATGCAACATCTCAGTCAGACTGTTCATGATTTGCCAGAGGTCTCACATGATGTGCAACATCTCAGTCAGACTGTTCATGATTTGCCAGAGGTCTCACATGATGTGCAACATCTCAGTCAGACTGTTCATGATAATCCAGAGGTCTCACATGATGTGCAACATCTCAGTCAGACTGTTCATGATTCGCCAGAGGTTGCGGGTGATGTGCTCCATCCCCAGGAAATTGTAGGCAATTCAATGACGCTGACACAGAAAGTCTGTCAGATAATGTCCTGTGCCTTGTGATGCCATCACTGTCTGATGAGGACGATGAACTGGAATGTGGTCCCAATATTTCTGGATTTCAGGTGACGGCGGAGGAAAGTAAAAAAGAGCGGGAACCCCGTGAAGTGGCTGATCAGTCTGACGTCGTGTCTGCTGATTCTTCTGCAACTGACACTTCACATTCTGTCAGTCAACAGCTAATCCTAAACTGCATTGAGATCCATTCTAATGAGAGGGAGTTGGTAAAACCTGAAATGTCACAGCAGCAATGTACATTTGACAGCCAGAATTACTTGTCTGAACATGACATTCCCATATTTTCTGTCAAAGAGGTGGTACCACCCCCTTCGGATTCTGCAGGGGATGTTCAAGTCAACCCGGTTAAGAAAAACAGCATTTGGGCAGGTGAAACAAAGACAGAATGCTCAGCAAATGACAGTAAACAATTGTTGCAGAGTAACCCAGTTTCAAACGAACCAAATAGGTAAGCTAAACGTTAGCTGTCATAACCACATGTATTTTCTTTAGTTAAAAAATTTTTTTTTAAGTTTTTGTGAGAAATGAAAGTGAAACTTTTCAATATATTTAATGTGAAGTGTGTATGATACAAATATATGGCAAGGAATCGTACACCAAAATTCAAATTTTCTTTGATTGTTCTTCCTTCATCTTCTTTTTTTTATGCTTCAAAGCCACCCATTCTGAAATTACATGATAGATAAGTAAAAAAAGATAAGGGGGGTGGAATATATACATATAAATAAAAAAAAATAACCTTGGAAGGGAGGTGGTGTGAATGTATATATTCAGTAGGGTTTCTCATTATTCGGTGTTTTGTTTATCCCAGGATAGGGGAATAAAAGTCGCTCTTTTTCCTGAATCCGGGGAAAAACTCGTTTCTGCTAAAACAGGCTAAAACCAGTGTTTTTTATCCACATCCCCGCACCTCCGGGGGTGAGAAGGGAAAATCCGGAGGTGAAATTTCAAATTCCAGGGGTGAAAACTACAGTATTGTTTGGTCGCAATCATGTTCAGGGAAAAAAGCCGGGGGTGAAATTTCAAATTCCGGGGGTGAAAACTACAGTATTGTTTGGATGTAATCATGTTCAGGGAAAAAAGCCATCTAATAACATTTATTGAATTTGTTGCATATCCTGAGAATGAGATCATTTCCCGACGCAATTTTTAATTATTTGAATTGTGGGAGAGAAAAGGATAAGCATATGAATGTAATTTACAGATCCACATAAGGAAATATTTGTTTGTTTTTTTTTCTATTTCAGTACCGGTAATTCTTCCTTCCAGAGGTCTGATTTAACAATGGAGGAGCATGCCACTTACTTGAAATTGTACAACAAATACGTCAGTCCTTTTCTTCATACCAGGCCGCCACAGATCTACGGGGAGCAGCAGATCCTTGAGCTGTCTCATCTTCAGGTTGGTTTTCATCGTAGTGATTTTTTTTTTATTTAAAAAAATTCCCAGTCTGAGATTTGTTTGAAAAAGTCATGTTCTTATTTCCCCCCTCTGTACGCAACACACCGCTGGGTTCACCTAGCTATAAACAGGAAACTGACACAGTACGGGTAAGTAAAAACAAAGGCTGGACATGCAAGCCACACCGTCCACCTGGTATGGTGATGGTTGTATGTAACAAAATGACGTCATCTTTACCTGCCTCATTGATCTATTGACTCAAAAAGACGTGGTGGTTTGGTTTTTTTTATTTTTAGAGAAATTGTTTTCTAAGAATAATTTTTTTTGCATGAACTCTGAACTCAATGTAGCATTTGTAAAAGAAACAGAATATTTTTCAGTGATTTTTTTTTTTTTTACCTTTTTTTTTGTGATCCATGATTATCTCCCTTTTAAATAGCCAGATACATAAACCAAAATCCTGTGCCTTTTTTTTTAAAAAAAATAAAATATCAACAGAGCAGTAGAATGAGCTGTCATTTGGGGGGGGGCCCTATGCAAAGGCTATTCTGGGCCCAAGTCAAAACTACCATTAAGACCACCGCTTGCAAAATTTTCAACACCCTGATGATGTTTTTTTAAAAATTCGGGCCCCAACCTGCTAAATAATTTTGGTCCCTGACAATTGTTCAGATTCCCCCTTTCTTTAACGGCTTCCATTATGTCCAGACAGGCTGCTGCCTTTATATAAGAATTGTTCTGACTTACGAATCCCTTACTTGCTGCTCAACAGATCAGGACATTCTGTGTATTATGAAATTTATTTTTTTTCACTATTGCTGTCATAATGGATCAATTTAGAAAAGTCGATCAAGAGAGTAAGGGGGGGGGGGGTAAGGATACCTAGGTTTGCTACACAGGATATATTTTATATAGAAAGCATGCAATGATTTTTAAAAGTCCTGTACCATTGACTAAAAAAAATGCCCCCATTTCTGTTACTGGGTTGCTAATGTTGATATACAAGAGTAGAGTAGCTGTTGTATTAAAAATAAGGACTTCCGACATGTGATGCATTAAAAAAGAATTTTAAGACACCTTTGTCAGTTTAAATAAATAACTTATAAAAAAGTGAATGATAGATTGCTTATAAAAATTGAATGATAGATTGCTTATAAAAATTGAATGATAGATGGCTTATACAAATTAAATGATAGATTGCTTATAAAAATTAAATGATAGATTGCTTATAAAAATTGAATGATAGATTGCTTATAAAAATTGAATGATAGATTGCTTATAAAAATGCCTTTCAGACCTTATGAAAACTAAATTTCCCGTTTTTATTTTTTTTTAAAGTCACTTCAGAGAAGAGTAATGAATGAACAGCAAGCATTCCAAAAGTACCTTTATGGTTTGGCCTTAAAGAGCCCCAAGGGATATGGATTTCTCAAAGCAGGAGCCAGGCATTATTCATCAGTATGTTTTTAGTTGTTTTTTTTTTTTTTTTCAGTGAAATTACATACAATAACATATATGTGTGGTATTTTACTCTACTTTCTTATGTTTCTATTCCGTACGTTACAAATTTTCAACTCTGCAAATGGTAATAGTTTGTTAATTGATCATACAGTTGACCCTTAGACTATCTGGATGTGAACAATTGTGACAGCAGTTTATTTGGCAGGTGTAAAGTAATATTTTTTTTTACAGTAAATTGAGGTTTTGTAATAGAAGAAAGCTGATTCTTATTTGGTTAAAGTTTGGGTGGACTAGGTGCCGCTGGTGTTGTGAACCCGATCGGCGTTGTGCAGACTATGGGTTTGAGCCCCAGTAATCTGCGCTCACCGCGGGCATTGCATTCTCGGCTGTTGTGAAGATGTTGTAAAGGTCACTACAAAAACTGTTCCATTATGGTTTTTTTGTGGAATCTGAAAACAATAATCTCATTCTTACAGAGTGATATAGGTAGATTAGAAAGAGCATATTTAAATATCACCAGCCTATCCAGTTTTGAGCTTGTACTGTAAGCCCTCCTTTATATTAGGCTGGATAATTGAAAGTCTACTGTATTAGCCTCACTTGTACACATTTTTTCTCTTTGTATTTTGAATTGTACATTAAGTCATTTATTTTTGCCTTCTTGCGATAAGATATTTTAAACTGGAAGCAATTTTTTTTTTCTCTTTATATTTTCAACTGTACCTTAGTTCATGCCATTTATTTTTGTCTTCTTGCAATAAGATATGTTAAACTTGAATGAATTTTTCCCCACACAAACACAGAACAAGGCGTGTGCTTATCATTTGAAAAAAAGCTATGAGCAGAAATTCAGCCCTGCTGCCAGATGTCATATTCCTCTGGTTTCAAGGTCTCCAGGCGCGGAATTGGCATTCTGCCAGACGCTTCTGGAAGTGGTGAGTGTTAGACGACCCTTAAATGTCCCAGTATCTAGATGTGTAAACAGACTGTGCCGGTGTTTTGAAATCAGCCGTTCTGTCTTATTACTTGTGCATCATATAAAAACACTAAAATAATTGGAAAGTATATTTTTTTTCATTAAGTAGCAGTATCTTCTTAGAACACCCAAAAATTTAAATTATCGTTTGTTTTGAGGAGCATTTAATTTTGCATTTTTGCAATAAGATATTTTAAATTGAAATTATTTTTTCCCCCCACACACACATAGAATGAGGCGTGTGCTTATCATGTGAACAAAAGCCTTACATGAGCTATTGGTTCGCAGTTTATATTTAAATGTATTTACTTAAGGGAAATTTGGTAGTATTATTTTTATTTTGCGCGGCTTATAACATTTAAACCTTCTGGAAAAGCATTCGCCCCTTGCATTGTCTGTGTTAACTCCATTTGTCCCTAAAAATATGGGTGCTCTGCAAGAAATCCATATTTTGATTCAAATATTTTTTTTTCCACCAGGGTGTGCCCCCAAGGATTGTGCTTCCCGACATCCAATCGGGCAAAAAGCCAGTGCCCATACCACATGATGTAAAAAAGCTGGATTACCTTTTCCCCCGGATCTCCAATAAAACTTTCCCTGGATACATCCATCATGAGGTCTGTATACTACAGGATGTATTGGCGATATGTATTTTGTTTGTTTTTTTGCATCAGTAAGAACATTTATTTAATGAAAAAGTTTACATGGGTTTTGTTATAAAAACTTGCAAATGAATGCCGTTATTTATGTCAGTAGTTGAATTTATTCCGTGAAGACCACCACGTGCATTCTGTTAGTTAAATGTCTATTTGTGTTACCCTGACTGTTATACAGTCAAGTGTTTAAAAAAAAAAATTTTTTGTGAATTAATTTTAGTCTTTTGCTCAATAAAAACTGCCCCCCCCCCCCAGCCTGTCAGTTTAGATGGCAACATGAAAGCTCTGCTGATCAAGTATGGCGCACAGGTTGCCATGTCGTCCAGTGTGGTCAACTGTCTATTCAACAATCATGGGCCTGAGTATGCCAGAACCTGGAACATACCTGTCACCGTTGAAATGTGTCAGTCTGGAGGTAAGTGATAGCTGTGGTATTACTGATACCTGTTGTATTTGTAGATACCTGTGGTATTGAACTAAAACTACTTTTTAAATGAAGCACTTCTTTTCATTTAACCTAACTGTTGATTTCATAAAAAGCAATCACTAGCAGTGTGGATTGTGAGCTATTAATCTTTCTCTAAATTTTAAAGGCTGCCTTATAGCATATTTGGGACGGATGGCAGAGTGGTGTAGATACTTGACTGTTGACCTGAGAGTCCTGAGTTCGATCCTCAGTGAGACTCATGGAATTTTTCCAGGTTAAATTTGGAGCAAAGTCGTCCCACAAGTCTACCCAGCTTTAAATGGGTACCTGACTAGTTGGGGAAGTAAAGGCGGCTGGGCGTTGTGCTAACCACACAATCCTTTCATATGCCAAGGTTATAGAAACAGAGGAATTCTACACTTCATATGCCGAGGTTATAGAAACAGATGAATTTTACACTTCATATGCCGAGGTTATAGAAACAGATGAATTCTACACTTCATCTGCCCCGATGGCCCGCCAGGGCTAAGGGAACTTTACTTTTTTTTTAATAGCGTATTTAATGTGTGGGGGCGGCTGTGCACACTGTGATAGCTGCCGCCAAGCAAAATTATAAAAACAATGGCAAAATTTTTAGTGCCACCATTCAGGCTGAAATAAAAAAAAAAAAATTGTCTCTAGTCATTGACTGCAGTCAAAGATCCTGGTTTGGCATCTTTCTCTATTTTAAAATTGAGCCAATTCAGAATATCAATAGAACATATGGCTTTCAATGACAAACATTTTTTCTGTTATGACAACAATTATATTATGATTTGTTTAAAGTAAACATTAATTAGTTTTAAAAGACTGTTAGACTCATGAGAAGAAATTTAAAGCACACAAAGCGAATTGAGAGAAGAGAGTATGTGACCAGAAAGATGTTTACAAAAATTCTCTTATCACAGGAGCAAGTATGTGTATTTAATCTGTCATTTAAAAAGTAAGTTGTTTATATGTATATATATATATATATTTTTTTTTGTCTTCAGGTTTCAGCTTTAAAGTAGTCTACCTAGATAAACCGTTGTTTGAAGAGGACCTAGTTATCAGAGACTACAGCGCTTTGTTTCACAAATACGCCTTCAGGTCATTCGTCACCCATCCAAACAAAAGGACAAGATCAGTTTCAAAAGTGGCTATGCTGAATGTGCAGGGCAGCGAGAAGTCATACGATGACACCTTTGACATATTCTCGTCCAGTGCAGATTCGCTTGAGACGTTTGGCACAAGCTTCAGTCAGTCCATCTCCAAAGTACCTTCTTCAAAAGAGGCGGCACAACAAAGTAGCTCAATCTATGGCGCTAGCTTTGAGCCTGCGGTTAAAAGATCTAAAACAGAAGTAAAGCAGGGGGAGTCATTGGAAGCCGCAGTGACATCTAAACTGGCCGGTGCGCTCGATTCTTCTGGAGGTGGACCAGAATTGCGAAGTCCGTCCTCACCATTACAGTCACCAATTGCATCACCACCTCTTTACCCCGTTTCCAGGCTACCTCATGAGTCTCACACCATTAGAGAGATTCCCTTGTCTCCAATCAAAAGCGATCAGGTGCAGAGTTCAAACTGTTCCCCTGTCACCTCATCTCCAAAAACCACTGGGACTTTTCGTAGGCCGAATAGAGGCCTTCTTAGGACAAGAAGCCATGACCCCAAATCCGCCATATCCGTGATAACCACTCCATTGTTATCTCCATTGGATTCTATTTTAGGACATCCCATTAGATCAACAAGGCCTAATGTTGAGCCTACTAGAGGTAAGTCTTAATATTTATTAAAAAAAACATATAATACAGTAATGACTATTATTAAATACTTAATAAATACATGTATTTATTCGCACATGTTCCGCTTTTTTTTTTTAATATATTTTTTATTACATTGGCTCATTGTTATGTTAACATTCTCTTTTTTTTTTTTCTCACATTTTTTTTTTAAACTTAATTTTTGACTGGCTTATAACATTAAAAATAAATTATCTCTCATTTGCAATTTAGAATTCGTAATCTGTTTCATATTTTCAATATACATGTATGTATTTATTTGAAAATAAAAAAAAATTTCCTATTATTGTTATTTTTAACTTCAATTAAATAAGTCAACCTGTATCATTAATGCCTTGCATATCTTTGTAACCCTGCATCTGGACTCACAGAGGACCCGTCCCTGTATATGCCACCCACAGAAGACTGCTCTAGCCTACTGTACAACTTGTTCACCATCGGCGGCAAGCAGGTTCTCATCCGCTGCAGATCTCATGGAATTCTAAACGACAGAAAAAAGGTTGCCGTTTTTTTCATGTTTACTTCGTCAAAGAAATTTTTTTTTAGTCTATTCTTTTATGTTTTATTTGCGATTCCAACATGTTACTGATTTTTAGTTAAACTAAAAATTTTTACAAATCTTTACGCGGTTAGATTACAAGGAATTATATTCACTAGATGAAACTTTCCGTTCAAGTTAAATTTGTGCCATTTAATTTATTAAACTTGTGGATATCAGGCATCATTTAACATGACTTTGATATTTATGATCCTAGTCTCGGCCAGTCTATATTCTTCCTAAAATGGAGTACCAAACCAACTTCGGGTATGAGCAGGTTACACATAAAGAGGCCATCAAAAGCTGGACTGCTTGTTATATTAGACATCAGACAAATCTGCTCAGAGGTGAAAAATTTTCTTGACCATTTTATTCATGAAATAGTCCTGATAGTTTATTGTTGCAATTATAAAAAAAACACTAGTTTCGATAAATAGTGCATTGATGCATAAATTATTGAATACATAAGTATTGGGCAAGGTTCATAAATAAATAAAATTATATATATATATATAAAACCTCCCCAACCTGTAAGAACATGCTTTAATGTAACCTTTCCTTAATTTATGAACAAAAAATCTGATTCCCCCAGTAAAAAAAAAACAATTTGGCCTTTTTATTACTTTATTTTTTAGAACATTAAAAAAAAACACCATTAAAGATAGTTTTGGTCTTTTAAAAAAAAAACACCATTAAAGATAGTTTTGGTATTTTTTTTAAAAAAAAAAAACCACTGTTACACATTCTGGTTGATACAAAGGTATTTATATCTTTTTAATGCCCGGTGTTTTAATGTCTATTTCAGTTCGTATCAACAGTTTCAGTTCTGAGGTTCTTATGTACGAAGAACTGGAGCCTCACCAGATCCTTACTGCCGCCGTAAACTTTCAGTAAGTGATGAGATATTTGATGTTCATTGATTGGTCCTTATGGGAAAAATCAGCATATCACACACACACACACACACACACACACATATATTTATAGAGAGTGACTTATGTTGATAGACTTGGGTGATTTCTCCTTTGATGCTAAAATTTAACTTGCATTCAGCAGGAAGCTAAAAATGTTAAATCTTCTGTTTACTTTTGAAAATTTATTTCAGTATTCACTAAGGGTAAATAATATCTATATAAATAATAGCGGTGTGGGTTATGCGTTAAATCGAAAGTAAAGAATTAATACAACAGTATCCCAGTTTAAAATATAGTCATGAAAAAATCGGATCTGCCTAAAACCAAAAATAACCTAGCCTACCGATCAAGCCTAAGGAAATATAACTTTATTCAAAGGTTTTGCAGGGTACAGCTAGTAATATAATAATAACGGTCTGGGATCTGCGTTAAATTGAAAGCGGAAGACAAGAATTCAAAATGTGGTCCTGCCTGTGTCGATAAATGTTTTTTTAAAATCTACAGTGTTGAATAGTTTCTGCGGTATTTTAACATGAAACCCAAAGGCCAAAATGTGAAATAGTTCCATTTAAATATTTATTTATTTGTTGTTTTTTTTTGCATTTCTACAACCAATTTCATCTTCAATCAGATCTGGCCTGATGATCAAAACTAAGGGAATATAACCCTATGCAAAAGTTTTGCAGGGTACAGCTGGTAGATTTATAGTTATTTAGTCAGTAAATATTTCAATGCCCCCCCCCTCACAACACAAGCTACACTTTTAGCTTTGGGTAAAAGTCATTGAGATCAAACAACCTTTGGCAGAAAAAAAAATGGCATGACCCTTTTTCTCTTTGACCTTATGTGGGAGATGAACCTTCCCATGGAAATGAACCCTGACCTCTTGGGTCATCAGGCTAACAATTTCAACCACTTAACTTTAGGAAGGATTAAAAAATTATTGATTTTATTTGTGGTACTACAGTATATACAACATTTATACAACATTTCGACTAGTTTTTTTTTTTTTTTGCCAGGCCTCAAGATGCCTTTCAATTTTTGGACAGCATTCTTAATCATTTGACCAGGTTTGCCAGTCTTTTTTTTTTTTGTAATTTTATGATTTGAGATTTCTTTTTTTTTACTTTAATTATGGATCAATAAATAGTCCCATGATAAACCTAGGGGTGCTTAACTCTTGAGATCATGGAAGTCGAAGTCTATTTAGTAACCAATAAAATACATTTGTTTCTTTTTATGTGGAAATATGTATAAATAATGGCACCTTCAGTTTGAAAGAAGTAATTATTGATAAATCCTAATCAGTAAGCTGTGACTTATTTCTAGCCAACATATTATTTCTTTAGTGCAATATCACCTACAAAGGAACCCTTGAATGTTTATTCTAAAGTATTCTTAATGTAACATTTCATTCACAGCCTTGATTGTGGCAAGTATCTCCTGAGTCATGAAGGAGGGTCAGATTTTTGTGCACTCAGATGTCAAAAGCCAGTTGTAAGGTTAGTGATCTAATAACTTCTGGATGACAGCTGTATTTTTATATAGCTGACAAAACGCTTTTACGCTACATGCCTTAACTAAATTAATATTAATTACCTGGTAAAAACTAGTCATAGGAAATTGTGATGCTTTAATGGATGTCAAATTATACAGTCTTTTAGACATAGAAAAACTGTAAGCTCAGTTTTTTCTTGGGTAATTATGGCTTAATAGCCATGAAATTGAATATTAAAAATAGATAAAATGACATTGAATCTGTAATTTTTAATTCCATCCTATTTCCAACATAAGGGAAGTAAAAAAGTAAAGTTCCCTTAGCCCTAATGTGCCATTGGGGCAGATGAAGTGTAGAATTCATCTGTTTCTATAACCTCGGCATGTGAAGGGATTGTGAGGTTAGCACAAGCCCAGCCAAAGTCAGATCAAACTCAGGACTCTCAGGTCAACAGTCAAGTATCTACACCACTCGGCCATCCGTCCCACTATAAGGAAAGTGGAGAATGTTTTTTTTAACTTCATGATAGAATCATGGCTGTATCTCCATGATATTTGTTGTGGGGAGTGTTTCCACTCGGCTCAATACAATTGGAAAGCTCAAAAGCCTAAACCCCAAAAGAAATGATGTGCTGCCATCTTGTGACCTTTTGGTTCATAAGTCTGATCCACTGAGCTTTCAGTAGCTTATCACTGTATGTTAATTAGTTGGCCTTATGTTGTGCCACTAAATGGAGTAATATCTGACAATTAATGGTAATTATGAAGATGTTTAGCAATCCAATTACAGTAGAACGTCGTTTATCCTAACGTTTATTATCCGGAGCGTCAAATATGTGGACCAGTTGGTTTTTTTTTTTTACCTTGCAGCGAAAAAACGAAGTTGTACAATGGTACAGCGAAAAATAAGTGATTATTAATAATTTAACATTTTTGTGACCCTTACTAAGAAAGTTAATATGATTGAAGGCTTTTCACAAAAAATTACAGTAAAGTTATTGTTGCAGATGTTTTGAGAAGGCTGTAAAATATTCATATAGCCTAACTGTTTTTTACCTAAAATGTTTTTCTGATCTGTTCTTAAAGTTATCACCACATTAATAATAATACATGTACTATCATTGATCTGTTCTTAAAGTTATCACCACATTAATAATAATACATGTACTATCATTGATCTGTTCTTAAAGTTATCACCACATTAATAATAATACTATCACTGATCTGTTCTTAAAGTTATCATCACATTAATAATAATACTATCACTGATCTGTTCTTAAAGTTATCATCACATTAATAATAATACTATCACTGATCTGTTCTTAAAGTTATCATCACATTAATAATAATACTATCACTGATCTGTTCTTAAAGTTATCATCACATTAATAATAATACTATCACTGATCTGTTCTTAAAGTTATCATCACATTAATAATAATACTATCATCATACTTTTTTATTTGGTGGGCATTGGCTACTTAAAAAGAAAAATTGTGCAAACAGTAAAAGCTAAACTTCAGATTTGTGTCAGGAGTTTGAAATCTCTTTGGTCTGTATGTCACCATTCCATGCACCTCTAATGTTTAAACTTTTTGTTACAGCCAAGATCAACGTGAAACTGAGCCTATTACTGTCAAAAAGATAAAAAACGACAACACTGTGCCTTGGATTCCAATCGATCCAACTTTACTTACACAGCATCATATTGCCAATAATAGAATTCCTGCAACTTTTTTGCCCAAAGGTAATATTTTTTTCTTGCAATATGTTTTAATGAAATATAAGGGGGAAAATCCTTTTTTTTTTTTACTTTGTTTTATTTTGTTAATTTTTACTTTTGGCCATTTTTATAATTTTACAATTGAAAATTTTCCTTATTTTTTAACAGGAGAAAATAATTCAAATTTCTAGACCCATAGCAAAAATATAACTTTTATAATTACATGTAAAAAAAAATATATTTGTTATACATGTATTTACATTTAAGTCATAGGAGCATCAGCCCTTTAAACAAATTGCATTCGTTAGCAGGTTTTTCTTTAATCCTGCACAGTTATTGAAATTCTCCACATTATTTATATTTCTTTTATTCTCAACCAGATTTTGTAATTGGAGGGAAGCAAACAAACAAAAAACACAAGAAAAACAAATCAAACAAAGGAAAAAAGAGGAAAGCCCAAAACATGCAGAATGGAGAGAACTATAAAAGAAATGACAGGAAAAAAAATAATCGAAAGAAAAATGAAAACAGTATTCTTCTTATGTGACCCAAGGTGTACATCCAAAGAATTTTTTTTTAATATTATTGTATAAATGTGAACATTAGCTGCTTCCCCCCCCCCCCCCAGACATTTTTCAAGAGTGTTTAGAACTTATCTGTAACAGAAGAAATATTTGAAGTAACCTCAAGATATAGGCTGTCCTTAAAATAATGGCGACAACCACCTAACTTTTGCCATTGGATAGCAATAACTATATATTTGCTTTTAATAGCCTTGCTTTTGATCTTACCATGTAGGTTAGATTTCAGACCATATAGGTTATATTGAATTGTCTAAAAGTAACATAGATAAGTACATAGTTTGTGTTTTTTTTGTCCTCAGTAATAGATTAAGAAGAATCAGTTATAAAGCAGTTGATTTTTCCCTTCAGAACAGGTCCATTGATTATGATTCTATCTCTCTTTAAACGCAGATTGGATATGTACAGTTTTCTTTCAACACTTTGTGCTTCAGCTTTTGCAACTTCATTCTAATGAGGTTTTTATAGGCTTTATAAATATATATATAAAGCTATGTAAAATTTGTTCCATACTTTAAATAAAATTGGATTCTTTTAGTCTGCCTTTCTCCTCTGATATAGTTAAATATATTTTAAGCCATACGAGCAGAATGATGATTATACAATGTTATTTCATGTCTAAAGAGCTCTAATAGTGTTGAAACAGTACTTGTATTAAGAAGGTTCGATAGCTTGTTTTTTTCATGCTCTAATTATGAAAATATGCCATTTAGAAATGAAGAATCCTACTTAACACAAATTCTCCAGTCGCAGCACAATCTGGAACTGATTAACTACAAAAAATGAGAGAAGACTGAATATATTTTATGAAGCACTAGCTAGCACTGGTACGTGTGCATTTTTTAAAATTAAAAGCTTCTGTTATAGTGGAAGATTCTTTAAATGGACCGTGGGAAACTCTTTTTCATTTTTGTCAGGTTATCGCTATTAATTTCTGAATTAATTGATAAGTTATGTAGATTCAAAGATAAAAAAATCTAACTGTGCCCTGCTTGCAGTCTAGTTGTTATTTATTCATGCGAACTTTTATTTTTTTTGCTTTTTTTAATAGTCAATAACATTTGCTTTTCAGTTTTTTGTTTTTATGTAGTGAAAAATATTCACTATCAATAATTTGTACAAGTTTATTGAATGTAGCTTAATTGTGATTTTTTGTTAAATCTAGTGAACAGATAGATTGATATTCACTGTTGGAAATGATTTTTTCAAAAGAAAAAAATGTACATATTATTATTGATGAATTTGTGAGCATAAAAAATAGTTTTATTTGCTCATGACTTGTTATTATAAAGATGTTTGTTAAGAAATAATGTCTCTCTTTTTAATTCAACCTGTTTAATCTCTAGATATTAGGATAAAGCAAGAGAATTAAAATTTCTATGAAAAATGTTTATAGTTCTTGGGGCAGAGTATATATTGAATAGAATATGCTATTGCTTTATTACACTATTTAATATAATAATTTATATTTTTACGATCTACCTTGTATGTAAAGTTCCCTTAGCCCGAACGGGCCATCAGGGCAGATAAAGTGTAGTATTCATCTGTTTCTATAATCTCAGCATATGACGGGTTAGCACAGTGCCTATAGCCGCCTTTACTTCCCCAACTTATAGTCAGGTACCCATTTAAAGCTGGGTGGACGTGTTGAACGACTTTGAAACAAATTTCACCTGGAAAAATTCCCATGGTTCTCACAGAGGATCGAACCCACGACGCTCAGGTCGACAGTTGAGTATCTACACCACTCTGCCATCCATCCCACTTAATGGAGTATGGCCTCTCCTGTATTCAGGGACATTTTCCATTACAACAATAGTAAAATATCAGGTCTTTTTGAAACACAAAATCTCAACGAAAAGGTGATTGATTTGCTAAGTTTTAAAAAGCAATAATCTATTTTAAAATCTGTCCTTAGAAAAACTTTCCTTTCCAGTGACTTTGGGGCTAACTTTCAGGAAATACTCAATTAATTAAACCCCATGCTACAATACATAATTTTGTATTTCTAGTATTAGTATCAGTGGCTTAGTAAAACTCTGACTTTAAATTTCATATGAAAAGTATGATTTAAAATGAAGACGAACATTTTGTTCAATTTACATTCTGTGGTTCCCAATGAGTACATTTTTTCAAATCCACATAAAAAACAAAAAGGGAAATATATTTTGGATAGTCTGAAAAAATTGCAGGTTTAAAATCGTCTTTAATGGGTGAGCTGATATTTTTGTAATACACTGATAATTATAAATGGACCACTGATACCTTGAGCTGCCACACCTGTAAGCAAGTATTCTCTATTATTTAACTACTTAACTTTATTAAATCCGATACAATGACTAAAAAGTATTTTCCACCATATTAAAAACCTCAATGTGGCAACCACATGAGGCCACTTGGTGTTGTTTGATTTAAAAAAAAAAAAACTGGTAAACAAAGCATGTCTTCTGACAATGTACAGTAATATTTTAAACCACAATTGGGTACATCCCTATGTTAGAATGATTTATTTTTAGAAACCAAGCAAAGAGTAGTAGCTCTCTTTAAAAAATCTCCTGTGGTTTGTTAGCTGAAGAGGGACATTGAGCAGAAATCTTTGACCAATGAAAAGTTCTATATAAACTTGCTGGCATACTTAAAAATGTAGATGGCAAAAAAAATTTCAGTATGATATGACTTGAAGACATGGTTTCATAAGTTTATAGGTTGACCTTTCACCTACTGTTGCTAATTCAGAATCCAGAAATGTGGTATTGAGTTCTCATGTCAACACAACTATGGCAGAGTAAGTGAACTGTTTAAATCCATTTATACTTTACCTTAAAAATAAACAAAGGACTTAATTATCACTAATGTATTATTCTTTAATTAGTTATGTCGAGAAAACTTAAATAATGTCGCACATGTGGGGGTAGGGGTAGATCTTCAATGTTCTTGTCTATATTCGGTTGAACGATCTGTCTTATTCTGACACGGCACAGTGCCAAAAGACCTAGAGGCTGCGAGACGTGATCCTGTAGCAGGTTGAATAAATCTTTTTTCTTCTGCGCCACATATGGTAAAACAACCGTGGGGAATTTGAATGAATCTAGATGCTCCAGTTTTAATTTAGAGCCAGCAGCAAGTAGAAGTCTTATGATAACTGCAGCAATGTCATACTGAGGCCCAATGGACAGAGACAGACTGTGCATGTTTGCCATTAGAGGAGACAGACGAAGACGGTCCTGAGCATTCACATCCGCACCATAGGCAAGAAGCAGTCTGACTTTGTCAACATCTTGTAAACTGCAGGCGTAGTGCAGCGCAGTCTCTTTCATGTGAGAACAAGCGTGAATATCAGCACCCCAGTGTAACAAGAGTTCTACAGTATCAGTGCCTGCTGTCTGAGAATAGCATGCTATCTGCAAAGCATTCATACCAAGGGAATCTGTTTTGTTGATATCAGCTCCATATTTGTAAAGAATCTGAGAGAGTAAATGGGATCATTAATTTATATTGACAAATAAAAATTATAAAAGTTTTATGAAAAAAATGTTGAAACAAAATATTTTAATACTTGGATCAGTGATGGCAAATATAATTTTATCAAAGTGCCAAAAGTAAAGCAATCTGAAATGAAATTGTTTGTGTGTGCCAGAAATAAAGCAATTTACATTTTTTTCAGCACACAAGTATCTTATGTATTTACGGCAATATTTTTAATATAATTTAATTTTTTTTTTGGCGTATCAGGAAAATTTTCTACCGTGTTGTGTATTTGCCATCCCTGCCTAATATGGTTTATAATGAAACTTTTATTTTTTTGTGATCAATGAAGAGACACTAAATAAAGCCAAATAATCTCATTTGCAGGTGACACACTTATCAATGTAGTTTTACTAGGAAATAATTTTAAATATTCTTTTATACAAATTTTGAAAAATTGATGACTAAAGATGAGAACTAAAAATGTAACCATTAAGAGAGAATGAGGTGTAGTGGAGAAAAGTATACATGGGCACAACTGAAAAAGACAACCCAAAATTGTGTCCTCTAGAAAGATGTAGCTAGGATCCTGTACTCTAAATGAGCAAGATGAAGAAACAAAGAAGTTTAAGCTAATGAAACAGTATCTTACTTTCATAAGCTCTGTGTTGCCACATTCACTAGCATGTGTCAGGTATGGCCGTTTGTGGACATTAGCACCAGCCTTAATAAGTAGGTGAAGAATTTCTAATGATGATTCACGCATGGCAATTTCTAGAGGAAGTCCTTCTGGTGAATTAACATCACAGCCAGCTTTCAGTAAAACCTCTACCAATGCTTTGTCCTTGGTGTAGCACGCCTTTGTTAGTGGAGTGTCTCCATTTTCCCCTGCAATGTTCACACTGGCTCCATGATCCAGGAGAAGTCTCACAACAGGAATATTAATCTTTTGACATGCCAGGTGCAGACTAGAATTTCCATCTCCATCCTTAAGAAAATAAATTAGTTAAAAAGTTTATTATCATTTGTTTAACACAAGTGCCCTGGATGGTAGGAAAAAAATATATATGTATAAGTGTAAAACTAAATCACTTAATTCCAAAACAGTCCAGAATGTAAAAAAAAAATACATACCAGTTCATCTAAGTGTAAAACTAAATCACTTAATTCCAAAACAGTCCAGAATGTAAAAAAAAAATACATACCAGTTCATCTAGATGTGCTTCTGCTTCAATTATTTTCCGAACAATGCCAATGTTTCCATAGCTATGACTGCATGCAAAATGTAGAGGGGATCTATTCAGATATGAACATGGTTTGTTAACTTGAGCACCGTGGTGTAAAAGCACAGTAACAAGGTCCTCTCTGTTGTACTTGCAGGCAGAACATAGAGGGGTCAAGCCACTGGTAAGCTCTTCGTCAACTAAATTTAATGTGACTTGGTCATTTAACTGTAGAAACATATCCAACTCACTGAAGGATATTGTTCCCCAGTCTATATTTGTTATAATGCTCATCTTTGAAAGCAGATGAGAAAAACTGACCTCGTAGTTGTAGGCTTCAAAACTTGCAGACTTTGTAATAACTTATATAATACTATCCTAAAAAAAGTGAACTAAGCCTAAGCACATTTATTTTATATGAACACTTTTTAAAACAGTTAATATATGTACAGCACATAAACATTTTATTTTTAAGCCGAACATTTTAAAGAAATTATAGCTGTTATATTATATGACTATAATTAATTAATTAGTTATACATAATTTGTTGTTGTTTTTTTTTCTACAATTTAACAAGGGACATCACCACATGAATCCAAAGTGGGACATCACTAGCAAAGACAAAATGTAAAATGCCAATTAGGATATTTTAGATGCTCGATCATAATTTTTTTTAACGTTTATCTCTGTATGTATCAGATAAACAACTTTACTCATGTTTTAATTTACTTATCACATTATAAAATTACAAATATTATGATTTTGCTAATATTTAAAACTGTTTAATTGCACACATTAATTTTGTAATTTGTTTACATTGCCTTAAAATTCGGACACGCGTTGTCTCATTGTCTGCTAGGATGTAATCAATTGTTTACAGTACCTGTTTTGCATGACTTTCAAGGGTGACGTAGAGTTGTAAACAAATGGACCTTTAAAACTAATCTAGGTGGACTCAGATATTAGAAGGAAAAACTAAGTTGTCAATATTATCTTAAGTTGCAGACTGCACCAAATTTTACGTGAGTAACTTTTATAGTTATTTGTCTCCTTTTAGTTTATTAATTTGATTATAATCAATTCTTTAACTTGTAACTTGTTTAAGCTGTAACTGTGTAAGTGTAACGCCAACTGTTCAACTCTAGTATAATAGTAGTAAGTCTACTTTTATGAATTTGTAAGAGCAGTTAGGAGAAATTTAATCTTACAGTAATTATGTTCATTGCCTTCCAAGCAGTGCCAACCGAAAAAAGCATTACAATCATTTACAAGCCAAAGAGTATGCATTGATCATTGAGAGTTTTGTATTATTTGCATGATGTCAGAAACTATGTAAAATGTAGCCTAAAGACAAAGAAAATGTTATCATTTATTATTTAAAATGTATGCAGTGAAAAACAGATTAAGTATGAATCAATAAAATCATCATTAATATCGCTATATTCTTTACAAAATACATTTTAAAAATTGAAATAATTATTTATCTGTCTTAAAATGACTGTCCTCAAGTAAGAAACAATAATTGTAAAAAAAAAAAAATGGCACCAAAGGCTTAAATATTTGTAACATTTTATTTTACAAGTCCGTAATTTTTTTTGAAAACAAATTGATCCAAATTATGAATGAATGTACACAATAAATAAAATGCATATTTTATTTGTACCCTCAAAAACTATGGACCTTGACACACACCCTTTTCAGTTTTTATTGTTGTTGTGTGTTTTGATTTTTCGGCAAAAGTCTGTGTTTTCATTGTCTCCTTTAGGCTTTACACAATCTAAGACTTCTTTCTTCAAGATATCATAAGGCACTCTCTTAACTGTATCTATCTTCATCACTCAAAACATCAATGAGTAAATCACTTGGTCTGTGAACTAGGCTGAAACTGAAAACACATGTAAAACCAATAAATTTTCCACCCACACTTGAATAAAACAATGCAGAACAAATGGTATTTAATTATCTCTGCAAGATTAATTTTTTAGTCAAACTGGTGTAAAAGTATGGTCTTGCATGCTGTGTATTGAATCATTTAAGAGTTTTATTAGTAAGCCTTGTATATTTATAAATCTTTGCCGACTTTGAATAAGTCCTTTTTTATTTTAATGCCTGTTTTAAATTTTGTTTTAATATTTCAGATTGAAGTATTTGTTGGAACAGTAATACATTTACAAAATGGAGCCACCAATGGAACTTTTGGAAGTGCAGTCTGGTATTGTTTATAA
Organism: Bulinus truncatus; assembly: GCA_021962125.1. Classification (NCBI taxonomy): domain Eukaryota; kingdom Metazoa; phylum Mollusca; class Gastropoda; family Planorbidae; genus Bulinus; species Bulinus truncatus. The sequence goes on from JAGDYQ010000057.1 coordinate 2,924,079, forward strand.
ATCCAGATCAACTGTGGTTGATGCAGTGATTGATTTTACTGGTGGCACTCTGGGTAAAAATCAATACTTTATACTTAATTTTTTAGAAATTTCACATCAGCAATCATGATTGTCTTTTCCCTAATTTATGTATGAATTTTTTCAGACTTTTGTTTGAAATATCTTTTTTTAAATAAATTTTGAGGTAAATGTGGCATGTAGTGTGCTTTAAAACTGTTTCTTCACCACACAAACGAATTATTTCAGCAAAAATTGTCTTATTATTTTTCAAACTGAGCAGTAAAAAAAAAATGTATAATGATAAGGCCCTGCAGAGCCATCCCTCTCCAGAAAAATTATTTTGTCTCCAGTTGAAAATCAAGCCCAAAATCCCTAAATTCACACTTAGTTGCTGTGTATATTTAAACCTTTGTTGTATTGTCTGTAGTAATAAGCCTGATGAAATAATCAGCGAAATGTTGTACGTTATTTTGTTCTCTTTAGGTGGTATCACCAGTGTCTATGTTGGCCAGCCTTTGGACACTGTTAAAGTTAAAATGCAGACTTTTCCAACATTGTATAAAAATGGACTTGACTGTTTTTTGAAAACATATAAACAAGATGGCATTGCAAGGGGCCTCTATGCCGGCACCGTGCCATCTCTGGCAGCTAATATTTCAGAAAATGCTGTGCTCTTCTGTTTTTATGGTGTATGCCAAAAGTTGGTAAGTTATAAAAAAACATTTTTTTTTAAGACAAGTCTCTTTTTTTTTTTTTAAATTTCATCATTTCTTGCTGACTGGAATTATGATACATATTTTTATTGTTTATGTTTATCATAGGTGGCTAAAATTATGGGTGGAAAAGAGATCTTGTCCCTAAATCCTCTAGAAAATGCAATCTCTGGCGCCATGGCTGCCTTCTTCTCCTCCTTTACCCTATGCCCTACTGAGCTGGTCAAATGTAGGCTTCAGGCTATGCGAGAAATGGCCACCAGGGGTCATTTAGAGGGTGGACTTGAAAGGCTGAAAATGTGAGTGTATTGATGATATTGCATTTGTTAATTACCAAGAGAAACTTATAAACAGACTGTGCTAAATTTCTATATCTGACCGGTGTCTGACAGTGTGAGCACACAACTCAAATTATTCACATTAAATTTATCTCATTGCATGTAATTTTTTTTTTACCTAGCGGACCTTATGGACTGACGAAGGAAATTTTGAAAGCAGAAGGCATTGGTGGATTATACAAAGGGCTAACAGCAACATTTCTGAGAGAAATGCCTGGTTATTTTTTCTTTTTTGGGGCTTATGAAGTTTCCAGGATTATGTTAACCCCAGAAGGAAAGACAAAAGATGAAATTGGTTAGTAAAGATTTGAGTGTTTCCACTCTGTTTTTTATTTTGTTTTGTTTTTTAAAGAAAAACAAATTGTAATGGTTTGTGTTTACATCAGTTATTATTTTTGGTTTTTATTTTCATGTTTCCAGATATTATTGTAAAAAATGTAGGGGTTTTTTTTTTTACATTTCAATTATTTATCCGTGTGACATCTCCACTTATGTCCAGCTATTTTGTCTAACTGTAATATAACAGAAGAGATCATGGAGAACAGGAAGATTTTTAAGTCTGTGTTTGATTGTTTTTTAAATGGAGAGAAAAGTGTGTACATTTGTGTTTGTTGTTTTAACATAGAGAAAAGTGTGTACATTTGTGTTTGTTGTTTTGGCAGAGAGAAAAGTGTGTACATTTGTGTTTGTTGTTTTGACATAGAGAAAAGTGTGTACATTTGTGTTTGTTGTTTTGACATAGAGAAAAGTGTGTACATTTGTGTTAATTGTTTAAACTTAGAGAAAAGTGTGTACATTTGTGTTTGTTGTTTTGACATAGAGAAAAGTGTGTACATTTGTGTTTGTTGTTTAAACTTAGAGAAAAGTGTGTACATTTGTGTTTGTTGTTTTGACATAGAGAAAAGTGTGTACATTTGTGTTTGTTGTTAAAACTTAGAGAAAAGTGTGTACTTTTGTGTTTATTGTTTTAACATAAAGAAAAGTGTGATTGTGTAAATAATGGAAAAAAACTTCCTTCATTTTGTTAGATTTCTTCAATTCACTATTGTAATATTACTCTTGAATTAAAAACATTTTTCTCTTTTTTTTTTTATGCTTCTAAATCAGGAGCAATTAAAACAGTTATATGTGGTGGTTTGGGAGGCGTGGGTCTATGGGTGGCCATATTCCCGGCTGATGTGGTCAAATCCAGAATTCAAGTCCAGGCCGTCTCAGGTGTGGCTCCAACATTCCGAACTGTATTTTTTAACATTCTACGCCAGGAAGGTAAATCTGGTTTTTAAATTTATTCTTTATAAACTGTAACTTCAGTATTCACTGTTTTATATTTTAGTTGCATTTTTATGAATCAGTGCTCGTTATTTTTTTAATTAAATATAATGACTTTTTTTCCTGACACACACACACACACACAAAAATAACATAAATTGTTTGGTTAAGTCAGAATTCGATGATTTTTTTTATTTTCCTACTTTAAAATGTTGCTAAAGGAGAGTAAGGGTTCGACATTTTAGTAAGTTACGTAAAGAGGGGGATACATACATGTATTTTGTAACTTATTTTGATGATATTTTCTTAGTAAATTGAGTCAATTCTAACTCATTTATTGGTTATTTGTCATTATTATCTAATTTAATCTCTGCGACATTTCCCTACATTGTCCTAGATATTTCACTTGAGATATGTTGCTAATAAATTGTGTGTTTTATTTCCTGACATTAATTTGAGTCTCATAATGGTTTTAGTTTCATTCCTTAAATATAAATGCACATATTTTAATCATTAATTACCACTCTAGTTGCACACACTTTTAATTTTGAGGATTATAATCTTTATTCTCAAAGTCATATTTTTACAATTTTTACTGCACACTTTTGTGCTTCCTCAAAAACTCTATGTGTGTGTGATATATCTTTCTTATATGTGAATTAAGTTTTGAAATTGTGCATTTTGAAAATATGTCACAAAAGCCACATTTTTACCCAAAAACCCACAAAATATTTTTGGGACAATTTAAATGCTAAGCTGTTCCTCTATTAGTCTGTTATCGCATGTCAGAACTGTCTAATAGAACTCAATTAAAAGTATAATTGAGTGCCTACTAAACTAACAATAATTTATTTTTCAAATGCGTTTTAATTCTAGTCTAATGAATAAAACATTTTTTGCTATAATTCTGCATTGTATTACATAACCTTGTATACATTTTTTAACAACAGACTTTTTTCTCACAAATATATAATTTAAATCTCTTTGAACTTTGGTGTAGGTCCCAAGGCCCTGTATAGAGGATTAGGTCCCACTGTGATAAGGACCTTCCCAGCCACCGGCGCCCTGTTTCTAGCTTATGAGACGACCAAGAAATACTTGAGCCAGCTTCACGATTACTTCACACATCCAGCTCAGTAGCTACTAGTGAATATTTCCTTCTGTTAACGGAGCAGCATAATATACTGTCAACTGGTGAAGTAAACAAGCCATTTAATGACCTTATTTAATGCATTTGTTGCAGTGTATAGGTTTCAACAAGTGTTCTTTTTTTTTTTTTTTTAAAAGAGAGTTATTTTGTATTTTAATTAGTGATCAAACATTTTTTCATGTGAATTTTCTGATTTTTGTTGGAAGTGCAGCATAATATATCATCAGGCAGTGAGAGTTCGAAAGTTATTTAATGATCACATGTTTAGTGCTTTTTTTTTAAAAGAGTTATTTTGTGATCACACATTTGACCATGTTATGTAGTCTACAGTGATCACGTAGGTTCAGACAGGTATTGATGCATTAATTATGGCTGTTAGACGCAGCACATTTTAAGGAAAAATAATAATGAAATGACAGTCTTAAAATGTGAGTTTACATTTATATTAATGGTAAATTATATTGTGTTCAATAACTTACTTAAGTTTGATGCCAACTTTAAAATCTCTCTTTAATGTCAAGAATTCATTTTCTGGAATTTATTTTTTGTATTTTGAATGATACTGTCTTGTAATTTGTGTAATTTTTTTCGAAGAATTGTTGACCATGCTCGTCTAGTCATTTCCATTTTTTCCTTTCATGTAATTGTAGTTATATACAATTTTTAAAATTTTTTTGCGCTATATGATTTTATTTTATGGCAGTGCCTCTGGTCCTCAACCAGAATCTCAGAAATGCCCAATACATGCATGAGACGTACACTTGAAGCTTTTTAGGGATTAAGAACACTGCAGCTCCATCTTTTGGTAGAAAAGAAAAAAGTTGTAGAATTTTTGAAAATTGAAATTATCAATTTCTGTTTGACTGAATAAGATAACTGTGTGTGAATTTCAGTTTTCATTATTAGCACTCTGAAAAACTTGAAATGATATTATTGTTTGGTTAACAAAGAAAAAAGTAATTGGATATGATGATTTTATTTGTTATTTAACAAGTTAGAAATTTTTTTAAATTGTAACATTAATAAATGAATGTACACAAAACATTGCCTGCCATTCAGATAAAATATCCCCCATATTGCTTATTTGCTTTATTCATTTGATTAAATTTTAAATGCAGTACTTTGATAAGTCTGACAGTATTTTTTTTGTGGCCATAGACAGCAAGGCTTGCTCATCTTTTGTATTACTTCTAACATAAAAGATTTTTTTTTTCAACAGTCTGTGTCTTTTTCTTTTAAAAGCTCATTTTGAAAAACTATACTCATAAAACCCTGTTTGGCAATGTATTTATCAAAACGTTGACTGTTACCGGAGTTCATCTAATGGACAAGTATTCTTTAAAGATAAATGTCCTATTATTCTGCAGGAAGAGATAAAATGCTGATTGACCCAAGTTGAAATATCTGTGTCAGTGTTATCTTACTTCTGCATCTGTTATGTTTGTGTGATTTTATTTATTTTTTTTTTTTAAACTGGCATTTATTTACGACGTTATCTGTACAGCACGTTGTAGTTTACACCAACTGACAATTAGGACTTACTTTAGTTGTTTTTATTATTTATTGGTTATTTTTATTAGCTTGGTGTAACAATAAGATCTAAGCTAAGATTGCGTCAGGACAAAACTGTTTTTTTTTTTTAATATATTATATATTTTCGCTCAGGTGATTGTTGTCTTATTAAATTTTATGGGTTTTTTTTTTTCAAGACTGGTTGTTGAAAATATGCATAACCTCAGTGTTCCCTTAAATGTACAGTTGTTCAACAGATAGTATTAAACTGAATCTTGACTCTGCTTGGGCCTTGTGTTCTTTGTTGACCCAATGGATTTACAAGCTAGAGAGCTCAGCTGAGATTATTGTGTAAACTGGCTCTTTCTATCTATGCACACTGACCTTTGACTGTATGATAAGCAGAGGGAAGGGGTAGAAATTTATATCCTTACTGTTGTTTTAAGAAGAGCTGCAGGTTATTGTGATAATTAGGTCAAGTGCTAATCTTACCAGCCCTCTTGAAGAATCATTAAGTTTTAACGACTAGCTCACATCAAGCTGATAAAAGCTTAACTGCAAATCTCCTTGGATATCAGGGAAGTCATCATCATATATATTACATTAACTATTCTACTGCTGTAATAGGTTGTACTTAACTCCTTTTAGCCATACTTAAATTTCACACGCTAAAGTAATTTCTTTAAAAATATTATGTTCCAATTAAAAAAAAGGACAATTAAATTTGATCTCTTAAGATAAGGAAAACATCCCTGCTTAGCTTAAAACATTTAGGGGATGGAGGCTCTAGTATAATCTATTTTGATTTTGCTAATAGCTGGCATTTTGTAATATTATTATTACCCTAAATTACATTTACCTTGTAAACCTGTGTGTTCGATTTTTCTTTTATATCCTTTAATGAACATAGATTATTTATTGCACTGTGCTGTCCAATCAAAAGTGCTTCTCTCACTTCTTTTACTTACACATTTTTTATGTCATTGTTAAAAAATGTATGGTTTAAAGTAGGGCTCGGATTTTTATGAAAAATTTTCAAATTTTTTAATTTTGTGGTATATGTCTAATGTAATGCAAACCATATTGCACTTAGTCTGAACTCAATATAACAATTTTTATTTTGTCATATAAATGCATCTTTCAGCTATTTCTAGATGTTCTAGCATAATCTGCCAAAAAAGTAGAAATATGTTGATTTTTCAGTTCATAATTGGGGTCAGTTCTGATCATTTTAAAATACTTTTATAAGTTTTGTCCTACTAATAAAATTTCCCACCCGATGCCTTTCACTTTCATAGGGTGGGATGAGTTCAAAATGGAGTGGGTAGTGAATGGTTAGAGAAAATATATGATGTACATCGCAAAAGAAATTTATTTTCATTTCTGAAGAATAGAATCGCCACAACAATTTTATCAACTGGGTATCAAGTAAGGGGAGATAAAACACACACACTTGTGCTGTTAAAAAGAGTAATTGGGTTTGTGGTGGTACAAATCACAGCTTTTTCCCTTGTGTCATTTTTTTCTTCCCATGTGTATTATACTAGAACACAAAGTGTTTGAATAGTTTAAGTATGCGATGGAAGTGGAAGAATCATTTTAGTACTGGAGGTATTTTCTACATTCTTAGGTGCTAATAGCTAGCTAGAAAAATGCTTTACACCTCTAATTATGAAAGAATGAAATGAATATCTAGGATTCGTTTTTGAACATTTTCATTTTTTTTCTAAATTTAATGATCGTTTATTTAAAACACTATTATTATTAACCTGAAAGCAGTATGACATTTATTTTTTATCATATACATGCATATTATAAAGTGTTTCATGAATTATGAATATGTTTGCAGGGAATGACTAAAAATGATATGATTGTAGCCTCATCATTCTTAAAGAAGTATTTAAGGGTCTATTCTAATTAAAACTTTAAAAAGTAACTGATAATCTTTTTTTTTTGCGATGTATAAATTAGATTGTGCATTTAGTTATTGTTAAGTAATAATTTTAGGACATATTTTTTCTATCATATTTCAGTATTTTCTAAGACATAAATGCTTGCATAGCTCTTTTACCTTTTTTAAAGCATAGAAATCCAAGACCTAGGTGCATGTATGAGCATAATGAAATTTTCTCAGTTCACAATAGTATTGTATTTAACGAAAGGAGATAATTTTATAGCTTAATAAAACCTATTTGAATCACTAAACCATCTGATTTCTGTATTTTATGGCTTATTAGTCTTTCAAAAATGGATCTATTCATATTATTTTTGTATATTCTACTGATTATATAAATTCTCTCATGTTATTGCGATCCACCAGTGCTTTATGAAAATTTCTAATATTGATCTTTGAATGATAAAGATGTTGTATTTTACTTGTTATACTGTTTATTTGAACTGCTGCTTTTTATAAAAATATTTGTTCATTTTGAGCTAACAGGAATCTCAAATTCAATATACCTTGGATTGCACACCTTCCAAAAATTAGACAATATTATTTTTAAAAAAAAACCAGCTTTGAAATGATTTGACCCTCTGAAACATTTCAATATGATCTTAATGTATAAATTAGATAAATGACATACATTTTTTAATAGAGCAAAACATTGGGTTGATTGTAATTTTTTTTAACTTTGAGTTTACTGGAAGTGTACAAATGATATTTAATTGGACTAACTAAAGCTTTTCATTCATCTTCCCACAAATGACTCTTAACTTGAAAGAGGTAAAACTATACCAGATACAAATGGAAAAGTTTTTGTTTATTTCACCTTGTAGAATGTTCAAGTTATTGAAATGTTGATGCAACATTTTGAATGTTGAAATGACTTAAGTCATTATTTTGTACAAAATATCTTAAACAGAAATGTGTGTACTTTTGATTGTGTAATATTGAGCATGTTTTTCAGTTTTGCTTTTGTTATGTTGTTTTTATTTAAATTGGTGCAGATTATTATTGTTTGTTAATTTTTTTCAACTACTCTATATTTTCTTTATGAAAGAATAAAAACTTTGTAATTCTATAGATTTTAATCAAATTGTTGATCAAGCATCATCGAGATGATCTCAGAATGATTGGATGCCTTTTTTAAAAGTGGCTCATCACTGTTACTTGTAAACTTGCTAATATTTACCCCTTTACCTGCGTACAGTTTATGGATGTGTTTGTGTCAACATTGTGTTATCTATTACACAGATGTTTTTTTTATCACCTTTCCCAGAGACATGGAGAGATTTAAGAGAAAAATTAAAATATTACACTCATTTATAAAAATGTTTCTTTGTTTCAGATTTCCATTGAAATATTATGCAGCGTGACCTATTTTACTATATCTCCAGTAGTGGCGGAAAAACATGGTGTAAGGGGGGAGGTTATTGGGCCATGGCACATTATTTAATTAATTATTTTTTTTTACAAATAGAAATATTTTCATACAAGTTTTAAAAAATTATTTTAAAAAAATTTTTAAATTATAAAAAGGTTGGCCTCTGTGCATAAGGTTTTTCCCCGTTTTTTATTCTATTCTAATTTATGCATGATTTTACGTCATTAAATTTTGGAATATGATCTACTTATGTATTCTGTCAACTTAGAGAAGTTATACATTATACTCTTATATACTCCAATCTCTGCTAAGTCTTGAATGATTGTCAAATTATGCAACTAGTAGATAGGAAAAATTTGTTTATATTTTTTACTATAAATAATTGTCTTATATTTTATAGCATTTAAAAATAAAAGATTTACTTCTGTGCATCTTTCTATGCATTTAATTTGTCTTTTTTCTTAGTGTAAATTTTTGAGAAATATTCCAGGATTTAACTTTTGCTTTCTGGTTTGGAGACAGTGATAATGTCACAGTATCACAGTTTGTGATATTTTTGCTGGCATGAAATAAATAAAAAAATAAAGTTGTGCAAAACCATAACATGTATTTAAATATTTTTTATTTTATTTATTTACACAGAAGAAAAATTATTCAGTGTAAAAAAAATTTCATACAGAAAAATTTCTTTGATTTTAAAAGACGGAATTTCTACATCAAGAAATGAAACTTTATATTTTGACTAGGAAAAGAAAGTTAAGTTGTCTGTCTATTAGTTCACATTAAAAATGTAAGAATTCTGCATCATAGAAAATTGTAAAAAGAAATTTAAATGTACAAAATATTAAGTGAAAAAGTTAAAATTATCATTATGAAAAATTTTCCTTTTAAATTCAGTTAAAATCTATAGAATGACTTTTCCCAAAAATTGTACCCAGCTGTTTTATAATAAATATGCACAACTACTAAATCTGATTTAGTTCCTTTACAAAATATAATGGATTCTGTATACTTTGAATATAAAATTAGACGCAGATACTTGGCATTTGGACCAAAATAATAATAAAGTGTGATAAAAACAGACATTTACAATTATCTTTAATGTTGAGGTTGCATGATTTTGTCTGTAGTAACGAGTTCCTCAGGTGGGATATTTAGAAATAAATCATTCATCTCGATAGAAACACAATCATCCTCTGTCCTAATCTCACCAAGTTGCTCATTGATTATCTTGAAGTCTGATACAGAGTTATCTACTGAATGGAAAGAGTTCTCTATCTTGTTAAAATCATTGACATTCTTGGTGAGCTCCCTGTCCTTCTCAGGCAAATTATCTAGAAAACTGTTGTTCTCTTTGTCTACAAAGTAGCTCAGACTAAGCCGATTCAATGAGTTATCTACCTTTCTTTCATCAATAGCATTATACATTTCATGACTTTCTTCATCAACAAACTTATTTTTGTCATCAATTACTGCGTCAAACACCATGTTGAAAATCTCATTTTGTGACGATGAAGAGAAATTTGTATAATCAAAATCACTATTCTCCACATCAACCACAACCGAGCCACTCTCATCAATCTTAAATCTCGGCAGGACAACTTTTTTAATAGATTCTGGCTTTTTTCTCCTCGTGCAAGTGTTGAGTGCTGGTGGTTTATTTGTCTTGATCACATGACTGACGTTAATTCTCTCAACATTATTAGCTCTAGCTGTCTTACCGGTGTGTTTGCCAAATTTTTTTCTTTCTCTCCAGTGTAGAAACATAGTCAAAATGAAATGACCTGCAGACAGCATGTCAAGAAGAGCTAAGCCACCAAACAATAGCGATAGAAATAAAATTCCCATGATGCCTATTCCAGCAGCTGAAGGTCTTTTGTCGTAAGTACTTTCATATCTGTAGAATAATTTTTTTTTAAAATCATACTTTCTCAAATGTGTAAAACAAAGTTGTTTTTTTTTGTTTTTTTTTTTTTAATGTACAAAAAATTTTATGCGAAAATAACTTTTGAGAGGAGTAAGAAATGAAATGAATAAAAGCAAACCATAATTTTAAGCCTTGTCCCCATGTTATAAAATTTATTTAATCTACGATTTCCAATTCATTTTAAAATTTCTATGAAAACAAGGTGATTTTTTTTTTTAAATTAACATTATTTTAGAAAACCGTTTGCAACATTACTTGGGTCAGCCACCCGTGGGTTGGAAACCTTAGCACCACTACAAGTAATAGAGTTTGGCAGATACTTTACTTGGTTTTAGTTTTGTGCACTGTCTTGGGGTCCACTATCAGCTCTTTCTCAATCTCCTTTTTAGTCTTTGTGATTGTTTCCAGTGTCACGTTGTCACATGTACAGTTGCAGATTTTACTTTCTTGAGGCTTGGTAGATTTGGTTGTTGACAAAGTGCTTCTGGTAGACTTAGTTGTTGAAAGGCTGCTTTTGGTGCTTGTCTTGACTGTTGTGCTTGTGGTGGGCGATGAAGTGGACTTCACTGTTGTGGTGGATGTTGTTATAGCTTCAGTTGTTATAGCTCCAGTTGTTATAGCTTCAGTTGTTATAGCTTCAGTTGTAGTTGTCATAACTATACATGATGCAAACATAATTTTCAAACAAATCAGTCAATACACTGTAAAAATGTTAGCTTAAATTTAAGTTCATTTAATTTAAATGATTAGATTTTTTTTCAAATTTTAACACAGCAAATTTTACTTTTTTAGTAAATAAATGTAACATTTTACTGGATAGATTCATTTGCTTCTTTTTTCAATTTTTTTTTAATAAACCAGTGACAGATTATAATGACATGAATCATCAAAAAATATTTTTTTTATCAAATTTGATTTTAAATTAAAGAAAATATCAGATACAAACCAAAATCGCAAATTTTTCCAGTGAAATTTCCTGAACAGATGCATTTAAAATCAAATACTTCATCTTGGCAAGTCCCTCCATTGTGACAAGGTTGACTTTGACAAGAATTAAAAATATCTATTGAGAAGAAATAAAATTTAACTGTCATTAATATGTAGAACCTAATCATAATGGAAATAACCATGGCCGGCTCAATCAAACAACCAAACAGGGCATCAAACAACCAGACAGGGCATTAAACAACCAAACAGGGCATTAAACAACTGAGCAGGGCATTAAACAAACAACCAAACAGGGCATCAAACAACCTGACAGCATCAAACAAACAACCAAACAGCGCATTAAACAAACAACCAAACAGGGCATCAAACAACCTGAGAGGGCATCAAACAACCAAACAGGGCATCAAACAACCAAACAGGGCATCAAACAACCAGACAGCATCAAACAAACAACCAAACAGGGCATCAAACAACCTGACAGCATCAAACAAACAACCAAACAGAACATCAAACAACTGAGCAGGGCATTAAACAAACAACCAAACAGGGCATCAAACAACCAAGGAGGGCATACTTGGCTACTTGTTACTACAGATTTGTACCGTTAAGAAGGTGTGCCATAAGTAGAAACCTACCCAACCTATTTTACTGAAGAGGTGATAATAAAGACAGAGTTATCATGAATTAGGCATCTATTGTTGTTTTTATCATAATGATAATATTTCAGTTGTTTACTTTTTTTTTTTTAAACTGCACACATTAAACAAAGAGTCTAAGGATTGAAATTTTCACCTTAAAAATCCTCTGTGAGTGGCTCAAATGTGACCATCTAATGCGCATTTTGTTTCTCCAAAAACATAAGAAAATATGTCAGCAATTCTACCTGTTTGACAAAATTGACCATCCAACTGATCACCACAAAAACATCTTAAGTCATGGCCAATGGTGTAACAGGCTCCATTATTTTGACAAGGATTGGAGGAGCAGTTGTCTGTCCCTGAAATTTATAAAGAAGAAAGAAATAATCAAATGAGTACAGTAGAATTATTTTTAAAAGTGCTTTTCAATAAGCCTTTACAGTTATTTGACACATTTAATGCTATGAGGGCATCATGCTTCAGCCATTGAAATCTTTGCCACACATATTCATGTCAGAATGGAAAGCAAGCACAATAGATGATGTAAAAAAAACAACAACAGAAAACATTTATCAAAAACTAGTAAATCATTTATCAAAAACTAGTAAATCATTTATCAAAAACTAGTAAATCATTTATCAAAAAACTAGTAAATCATTTATCAAAAAACTAGTAAATCAATTTATCAAAAACTAGTAAATCATTTATCAAAATCTAGTAAATCATTTATCAGTTAATGCTTTAAAAAAAAATTCCCTTTATTACACATTTTTTTTAATTTTGAGAAAATGGACCTTTGAACATCTTTTTTTTTCTTTTACCTAAATAGTAAGATGTGTCATACCAACCTGTGTATAAATCTATTTTCAATCCAGCTGTGAACATCATAGAAGACAGACTACCAGAAACTTTAACTATAATATTACTGGATGAAGGAAATGTTTTATTTGACAGAAAAGTTACACCAGTAGACTTGGCATGTATATTCTGTAATAAAAATCAATTTGCGTTCTTCAAAGTTTGCTAGTTGAAAAAGTATGATTATTAAAATAAGAATCTAAAAAATACTTCATCATCAACATTCTTCGATTATGGTTAATGAATAAAAGTCCGTAAAACAAAGGTAAACACAACTTAAAGGCTCACAGTGAAATTGAAAGCAGATCTAGTAGAAATGTTAAAACCTCCTAACCCATAGGATATCTGCCCTGATGGTGCACAGACATCCACATCAGTTACAAGTTCCTTTTCACTCTCCTGCAATTTTTGCCAGTTAAAAAATAAGTTGTACTCAGAGTCAAACCTGTCCACTGGAGGTATCACTGTCATGGCCGCATCACCAATCATAGACGAGTACAGGATGACTAGCACTGACCTATTTGTTTTCACATGCACGGTAGTATTTGGGTCCAAATATATCTCTTGAAATAGGCGGTTCTTCAGGATGTAGTTAATATTCAAACCAGAGGATACAGTGAAATTAACTTGAAACGGTATGAATTGTTCTGTTCAAAAAAAAAAAAAAAAATTGGAGTTTTGAATTTATTTATTTTTTTGGAAAAATATAAAGGAAATAAAATAAGGCAAGTAAACTATGAAAAATGGCCATAAAATGATACTTCATAAAGGATCAAAACCATCACAAAATAAATTAAAAAGAAACTGATAGAAACATTTTATGAAAATATCTGTTGATATAATTTTTGAACTGATACTTTCATTTTTACCTGACTTAATTTCAGAGTCATGATAATTATAGACGATTCTTAGTTTGGACTGTCTGTTAGCCACAGGGGAGACAATGTAGTCTGTACCTAACATACTAGATGGTAGCATCATCTCAGCAATCTGATCACAGTATTTGGCATCATCTAAAGAATATCAAAGAGCAATACAAAAAAATATTGTTTACATGAATCAGATGACGAATTTTGAAATCATTGTGAAAAGAAAATACAAAAAAAAAAAAAACTGTTACATGTAGCAGCATCAAACAAATCTAATTGTTATATAAAAAAATTATTTTATCTTTCTTAAATTAACATTTTGAAAACAAAAAAGTAATAAGTAAATGATAAAAAAGTAAATACAAAAATCATTCACAATAAAAAAAAAAAAAATATGCCATTATGAAGTTCAAAGGTTTCTGGTGCCTGCTTACTAGAGCAAAGCAGGACATTCACATTTTTCTGCTACATTCACTTCTCCCTTTTTAGAGCTATAAAGCTAATGTTATGCAAAAAAAAAAAAATCTAAATGCCAAAATAACTTAATTGGCGGACTTTCTAAAATACACTTATCTTTTTATTAAAAAAAATTAAATTGCCAAATGAGCAAATTTGATGAATAAATATCACATACACGTACTTCCTGGAATTTTGGTGCACTGACTGCCAGAAATAATTCCAAAAGGATGAGTGCCTTTGATTATGGATCCTGTCAAATCATTAGTACAGGCTAAAAGGCAGAGTTCCCATCTTTGCAAGGTAAATGTCAGAGTTAGGGTGACATCATATGATACTTTAGTAGACTTACATCTGCGAGATATAATTAAACCATTAATAGCTGAAAAAAAAACATTAAATTGGAAATGTTCAAAATATACAATCAATTTTATTTTGGACAAACTCTTCAACCATTCCAGTAAACGTACTGCGCTGACAGGAAAATCGAGTTTAAAAATAGAACAAAAACCATCCATAAATCAATTATAAGGTAGACAATTATAATAAAGAAACAATTTGTTTTGTCAAAATATACAACAATGAAATACAGTTGCAGGGAACATTACTTTGTTGGTCCAACAAAATTTAGCTCTACATTGAGGATTGTGTCATCTTCAGCTGCTAAGATTACAAACTCTCCTGTAAAAAAAAAAAACAAGGGTAAAATTTAAGACATTTATCTGGTGGGCGGACTGTTGTAACAATTACCAAAACAAGTCATATTTTTTTGTTATCCATTCTGTTAATGTTTCATGTTACTTTTACTATTAAGAGTGCAAAAAAAATATTATTTAACAAACGAATTATTGAGATGATTTGTTCATTTAGAACAGTTGTGGGCAACTTGTGGTATGCAGACTATTAGTGGTCCTTGAGAAAATCATGGGGATCTGGATAAAGATTTTAGCATTATTATCCGCTTTAACAATTTATTAAAAACAAAAAAATCTGACAGGGTTTACTTTTAAAAAGCATTAATTTCACAATTAGTGCTAGAATATTTTTAAGGGATGTTTCTAACAGGGTGGCAAGGCAGGAGGTTAATGAGAGCCGCATTGTGGTCTTTTATGTAATAAAAAATCCTATAAAGGGACGCAATACAGTCGATTAAAAAAATTTAGTAATGAAATCATAGAAACAACTGATTTAAAGATGGTTGAACTGAACTCTAAGGGCTGCATTTAGCCTAGGAATATAATTAAGCAAAAGCAAGTGCAAACATTAGCAAAAATTACTTTTGAAGATGTCCTCATTGAATTAATTAAGCCAGCATCTATTTAGTTCAATAACAGGAGAGTGAATGCCGCCCTGAAAAATTGATCAACTTTTTGTAAATCTTTAAAAAAATAGATTAGTTCTTAAGAAAGGCATATTTTATGTGACCTCCTTTTTGATTGGCAGTTCCGTAGGTGGCAATGATATATCTGTCCCCCCATTTTTCAATAGGCAGCACCAGGTATGCAGCTTTAGATGAGTAGTGCGAGCTGATGGCATAGACAGAGACTGGATGAGTAGAGTGAACAATGATGCCTTTCTTTTCATTGGTCAGATTTGTTAAAATGGACACTTCACCAGGGAACTGCAAACGCATGAAAGAAAAAAATGTTTTGAAAAAAACTAAACATGTAGAAATAAGAATAATTTCTCCCCATTTGTTTTTGCCTGCTGAAAATATACTCTACCCTATGTCTTATCTTATACCTGGGATGTTCTGCCAAATGCTTTTGTCATGGGTTGGAAATTGAATTACATAAATTGATACATAAAGCTTAATAACTCAATAAAGTTCAATCAATAAAAAAAATAATATAAAAAATGTGATTTATTTATGAAACTGTAAGTGTTCATCGCACATAAATACTGTCATTTAATCACACTTAATACGCTGTATAACTATGTAGGCTGGATTTGAACAGGGTAGAAGCTACTCAGACTACCACCCTTTCATACCACTGGTTTTCCTTGGATTATTTATGAGTCAACAAATCCCCATCTTATACTTTATAGTCTATTGCCTCTGTTGTACATCTGGCAGAAGTAAGGACCTCAATAACTCTCCATCTCACTCACTTTTGATATCACTTTATTGTAATATGTAATGGTGAGTATACACGCTATTTCTAGGTATATTTAGACAAAGATTTTGCTTTTTCTAACAACAAGCCAGAGATGTTTTAACAGCGTTTCAAGCCTCAATGACATGAAATATAATTATTTAATTGCGATGAAACCCCATTTTGCAATAAATGTTCTGGAGAGCCTATACATTGAGACACCCCTCAACCAACTAAGGCCATGCCTATTCTAAGAATATTTTTTTTATCAAGGGACAAAAAAAAGAAAAGAATGTTTGTTAAACCTTTTCTATCAGTAGTCCCCCTTAATTAAACCTTCACAAACACTCCCCCTTCCTCCCCCCACTTAAAACTAAACCGTTCTTACACTTTTGGGGCCTTAAAGCCAAAAATGTTGTCAGATTTATGGAGAGCCCTAAGGAAAAAAAAAAGCACCTGTGGAATGATGGCTGATTTCTCCGTATGAATACATGATGATCTATAATATATATATATATATATATATATATATATATATATATATATATATATATATGTGTGTGTGTGTGTGTGTACTAAATTATTTAATACACATAATAATTACCGAGGTAAAGCCAGGGGGCACACAGGTCCCCTGGTCCCCGAACTTCTGAAGGGGCACAGAAAACACCAGCATAACACTTGCATCATTATTTTCAATATCTGTCTATTTAAAAGGGGCTTCAGCCAACCTTAATCCTCATCTGGGTATAGCTTATTATATTACATCATCAAATCAACTAATTGTACTGGCAGTGGGCCCTTTATCAGTGGAAGCCTCAGACGGTAGCTTAGTTTGAATGTTCCCGATAATGGCTCTCTGTGAGCGTGATGAGCATTTCGGGCGTTTAGGGTGGTGGTGGTGTTATTTTTTTTTCCAAGCAGTCAAAATTTTAAATGTTATAACTAAATGACAAAACATAATTATTATTCAAATATATTAGTTTGACAGCAATTTATTATAATTAGATTCCTTCAAAATATATCTAGCCTGTACTCACCGTGACATGGAGACTGGAACTTTGTGCCACTAGATGGCGTGTATGATTATCAGTGAGAGCATTATAAATAAAAACAGTCGTCTCAGCGTCTGCGGTGACGAGGATACTGTGACGGGCAGTCCGATTGAAATCTGGCAGAAAAGTCACCATGAATGCTCTACCCTTGCTGTTGCTTTGATTAATCACTAGATATACGCCTGGGGGGAATGAAGAGGATTTTTATGAACCATTCATATTATAGGTGGGGCAGAGGGGGAAGAGGGTTTGTATAAAAAATGAATGACGTGTTTCTCTTATCCAGAACCCCAGTGCCGCTGGTCCTGTTTTGACGCAACACACACACACCCACAGAATTCTAATGCTCTTGACTAAGCATTAAAAATGAAGTGAAATGATGGATCATAATTATCAAACGGTTATTAGAACACTTTTAGCATTATAACTTTGCTCCTTCATCTATCAAATCTAGCTATTCAAAAAGTAGAAAGTCCTCAACTAGGTTACACTCAGTATTTCGTTTTTTTTTCTACTAAGCTAAATATAACCAGAGTGCAATGCGTTCATAAGTTATTACTATTACCGATGATTGGCAAGACGAAAAAAAGATGCGACACCAAATGTATGGCTATATAATTAATAGCTTACCTGGCAGCAGCAATGACATCATGATTGGCAAAATATTAGACCAGTTTGGCATGGTTTAAAAAAAAACACACACACTGAAGTAATATATTTCAGACACAATTCAGATATAAGTAATTTAGGCCAACTTTTTATTCTGTAATAAAATAATATTGCAGCAATACGATGTACTAAAATATGATAGTGTAATACTCATTGAAGCGATAACCTGCGTAATTTTATAAATACTAAATTATAATATTTTTTTAAATATATAGGTTGATAAGGTCTTCAAAATGGCAACAACTGTTCATAATACGTCTGTTATCGGTGACGTTAAATAAAATGAACAAAATAAGTTTGTTCCCGCCTTTGCATTTGAAATAAAAATATCCACAACCAGAGTGAACGAATGCTGGTGTTATGATATCTTGATGACGCGTCTGCTAAATTTCTGCGGGGAAATAATTGTTAATTATCTCCCGTGCGAGAAAGCCGCACCCACCCTTCCATTCCCCCCCCCCCTCCCGGTCTCACAACCACTGAGCTATAATATAATATAGTCCTCACAGCTCATTAATCTATTTTCAGATCATAGACTGGAATAGGCAGTATACGTCATATATCTATGGGCTGAGCTAAAATGTAGTCAATTTATTCATTTTTATGCCATATAGTTTTTCAGATGGCAATAATTCTAAATAGTAAATATTAATGCATAAGAATTGAATTGTGAATGAATGAAATCAGTAGCGTAATATATTGTACGAATCCCATGTTTATATTATAAATGATTGGTTGAACTGAGACACCATGCGCGTGAACAAATAAGTTGCAAACCTGTTGGTAAAAAAAGGAAAGCAGAATAAGTTAAAAAAAAACAACAACATTAGTATCTTTAATAGTGTGGCTCCAATGACATAATCAATATTAATAACGACCATTTAATGAAGTCAACGAACATTGCTGCTTTTGACATGGCTCATCAATTAGACCCATAACCCCCCCTCCCCACCACCACCACAATCACTTCCCGCGCTCTCCCTCAAACAAACAGACGTCAACTGCTCGTTTGCCCCGAAGAAACAAAATATGTTTTTGATTTATGGCATCCAACACAAACACAGTAGTTTCCCTTGGATGGCAGTTCTCTTCAGGTATCGATGAAAAACAGTGGCGATCCCTTACACTAGACAAGTTATTGTGAAAATAAAAGTAGGATATACGCAGGGAGGATAACCTACTTATAAAATATTTGAAATATATAAAACTAATTTTAAACAAACAATTTACTTAATTTTAGAAATATCTTCCATTTTTTCTTTATGTGAAAGGGAAATCCTTAGGCTCAAAGTAAAAAAACAGTATTTTCATTTTATAAAACTATCCGGGTATATACACCTGTTATTTTATAAATTAAAAAATAAAAACACTTTAAAACAATTATTTTAACTGATATATGTGGATTTTTATTTCAAAATATGTATAATATATTTGTATGCATGTAAACAGAGCCATTCATAGGTTTGGTTGAGGCCTAGGCAAGGACTGAAAGATGGGGTGGTGGTGGGGGGGCCTCCTTGCAGAAGTGTTTATCGAAGCCCCCTATAACATCAGTGCCTGATAGGAATTTAAAACAAAAAGCGGCCCTAGTTTGCCTATCGAAGCCCCCTATAACATCAGTGCCTGATAGGAATTTAAAACAAAAAGCGGCCCTAGTTTGCCTATCGAAGCCCCCTATAACATCAGTGCCTGATAGGAATTTAAAACAAAACGCGGCCCTAGTTTGCCTATCGAAGCCCCCTATAACATCAGTGCCTGATAGGAATTTAAAACAAAAAGCGGCCCTAGTTTGCCTATCGAAGCCCCCTATAACATCAGTGCCTGATAGGAATTTAAAACAAAAAGCGGCCCTAGTTTGCCTATCGAAGCCCCCTATAACATCAGTGCCTGATAGGAATTTAAAACAAAAAAGCGGCCCTAGTTTGCCTATCGAAGCCCCCTATAACATCAGTGCCTGATAGGAATTTAAAACAAAAAGCGGCCCTAGTTTGCCTATCGAGGCCCCCTATAACATCAGTGCCTGATAGGAATTTAAAACAAAAAGCGGCCCTAGTTTGCCTATCGAATCCCCTATAACATCAGTGCCTGATAGGAATTTAAAACAAAAGCGGCCCTAGTTTGCCTATCGAAGCCCCCTATAACATCAGTGCCTGATAGGAATTTAAAACAAAAAGCGGCCCTAGTTTGCCTATCGAAGCCCCCTATAACATCAGTACCTGATAGGAATTTAAAACAAAAAGCGGCCCTAGTTTGCCTATCGAAGCTCCCCCTATAACATCAGTGCCTGATAGGAATTTAAAACAAAAAGCGGCCCTAGTTTGCCTATCGAAGCCCCCTATAACATCAGTGCCTGATAGGAATTTAAAACAAAAAGCGGCCCTAGTTTGCCTATCGAAGTCCCCCTATAACATCAGTGCCTGATAGGAATTTAAAACAAAAGCGGCCCTAGTTTGCCTATCGAAGCCCCCTATAACATCAGTGCCTGATAGGAATTTAAAACAAAAAGCGGCCCTAGTTTGCCTATCGAAGCCCCCTATAACATCAGTGCCTGATAGGAATTTAAAACAAAAAGCGGCCCTAGTTTGCCTATCGAAGCCCCCTATAACATCAGTGCCTGATAGGAATTTAAAACAAAAAGCGGCCCTAGTTTGCCTATCGAAGCCCCCTATAACATCAGTGCCTGATAGGAATTTAAAACAAAAAGCGGCCCTAGTTTGCCTATCGAAGCTCCCCTATAACATCAGTGCCTGATAGGAATTTAAAACAAAAAGCGGCCCTAGTTTGCCTATCGAAGCCCCCTATAACATCAGTGCCTGATAGGAATTTAAAACAAAAAGCGGCCCTAGTTTGCCTATCGAAGCCCCCTATAACATCAGTGCCTGATAGGAATTTAAAACAAAAAGCGGCCCTAGTTTGCCTATCGAAGCCCCCTATAACATCAGTACCTGATAGGAATTTAAAACAAAAAGCGGCCCTAGTTTGCCTATCGAAGCCCCCTATAACATCAGTGCCTGATAGGAATTTAAAACAAAAAGTGGCCCTAGTTTGCCAATCCATAGGAACAGCTCTGCATGTACACAAAGGGAATTACAAGTGCATTTATGTGTTATGATTGATTAACAATTTCTGGATCACAGATACAAGAGGAAGGGTATGAACACTAGTATATGTATATGTCGAAATACAAGCAATTAAATAACAAGCTATTTAAAAAAAAATATCTCCAACTCAGTCATTATGGAATGAATGAATATAATGGAATATAAATAATCAGCCTGCAGTGTTTTATGGTAAGTACAAATAACTTCAGGGACGGGGTGGTAGTGTGGTACATGGCTGGACTGCAGTGTAAATAGCTATTGTGCTGCCTGGGGCATGCCCCCCCTTAACCCCTCCTCCACCCAATTTACTCCACTTCTAACGTTCTGAGTTTGAGCCATAATGAGAGGCTGGTCATCAGGTCCGATTGATGCCCCTGGTCTTCCCCGCTTTAAAATGGGTGCCCAACATTTGCTGGGGACGGTAAAGACCCCTTTGGACATTGTACTTGCCACACAATCCAACAGAAACAGATGAATATTACTTCATCTGACCCTGATGGTCTGAGCAGGCTTTAAAAGGAGAAACTTTACTTACTAGTGCACCAATAGCTGTCACACTTTTCTGAGAAAGGTTTTTAGCCGTAATAACAAAAAGTTGAACTAAGTTTTGAAATCACTGCAAACCTGTTCACTGATACACTTGAATGTCAGATAGTAACTTATTAAGCCCAATTCTAAACAATGCAGTAATACAACATAACATCATGTTTTAAAGCAATAATACAACATTTAACTCTGTAACATTTATTGTATATCATCAATTTCTTTTTTTTCCTTTTTCAGAAAAGAAGATAACACGTGTAAATGTATGATTATATAATATGAAATAAACAGCAACATAAAAAATAAAAGAAGTAACACATAAAGACTTTAAATTAACATAATAATTTGTCAAAAAATCAACATATAAGAAAAAAGTAAAGAAACAAAGTAAATTCGTGTGGGTCCATTCTAAAAAAAAAAACAACAAATGTATTCAAAATATAACATAGTAGGATACAGGATTTCTTAATAGACGTGATCCTGATCAGAAAGGTGAATGTGTTTATGGATTTTGAATTGAAGCTGCCTATAGCTTTAGTTGTGCCTCCATGGCCAATAAACCATATGATATTGTTAAAATATAGAAAGGGGGAAGGGGGGGGGGGGGGAATGACCAAGCAAACTGTCCTGGCAGTGGTTAAAAGTATGAAGAGGGACAGGAGTCAAATATATTTTAATAGGATTATTTATTTGCTTTAAATAAATTAAAAGAAATGCAAAAGTATGAGGATAATAGAATTGAGCTGGTTATTTTTCCGGTGAGACTTTTGTAATTTTTGGATGTTGCAGTTTTGTGAAGAGATGCCTATCATAGAATTAAAGTAAAGACTGTTATTTTTACCGTCCTATATTTTAAAGATGGATATTGTTATCCTTTGTAGGACTTTACAGTATATAATTGTGCATAAATATATATCTGAAATATATATATTTGAAATTATGCAGCATATAAAGGTGGGATTTCTTTTAAGAAAAAGACAGTTAACAAAAATCAGGCTATTTCAGACTAACTATTTTTTTTAATAATTATGAAAATCTTTCACTAAAATAACAAAATCTTAATACTATTACTTAGCATTTTCTCATAAAAAATTTAAAAAGGGTATTAGATTTGACAGATTTGAATATTACAAAAGTTATCATTTGCATCCTATGGATTTCCAAAGCACCCAATCAATCAGTAGTTTTGTTTTTTTTAACTGTAAGTCTCACATCAAAAACATTAACAGCAATTATTCTACAATTTAAACTAATTCTGTAATGAGGTAATGACTGTTCACTTTTTTGTAAATGTCCAAATTAAATTACAATAATAAGGTTGAGATTGTAATTTTTTTCTTATATATGTCTCGTTATTTTTTTTTATTTGACAATTTAATCAGTGTACTATTTACACTCTGGTTAAAGGATAAAAAAGATTTTTTACCCCCTTTTTTTTGAATTTGGAATGTATCCCTATTTTTTTACAAGGCTCGTATATTTTTTTTTTGGATTGGGGAGTGAGTTGAAAGAGTAAATAACACACACAGAAATATATCACAAATCAGGCAGAAAACTTAAAGGAATCCAACTTTTGTCAAAAAATTAAATCAAATACATCAATACTGATTTTTAAAAATGTTAATTATGACTCTATTTACCACTGAATAAAAAAAATTGAAATATTTTTATAAAACAATAGGAAGAAAAAAATAACAAGCAGTTTCAGAAATTTCAAGGTAACTTCTTAATTCATTTTTTTTTTCAAATATGCTAATATTTAGTAATTTGGATTTCAGTTTTCAAAAAAGAATAAAATACTTTTGATTCAAAGAGCACAAAGAAACTGTCCAGGAACTTCAGTGATGCTCCAATTAAATGTATTTCATGTATGGCGTATAATGCCAACTAAAGCAAAGTATATAATTGGTTGGCACATGAAAGAATCGGATTGTATACATACAATGTTCAAGAGAGGTTTAGAGCAAAAAAAAATTTTATTCACAAAATCCTTATCTGTAGAATGTGAGATTGAGAAAGAAATCTAAACGCACTTTTTTAATGTCGGGTTAATGTGAAAACCATCTTTAAGTTATACCACATTATAAATTAATTTGTAATTTTTACAAAAGTGTTGCAATTTTTAGTCATGATGATCTACATCTATGACCAGGCCAGCTATTATCAAGGAGATGTTTAAAAAGTCAGAATCTCACCAAGTAAATGCCGCCAAAAGCTTTATGATTCTGCTTATTTGTCTGCATAGTTTCCATTAGCCAAGGCACATCATAGTGGATTTTAAAACTTGTATTAAGTCTTGTTTAAAATGAGTTCAGTGCTAGTATGTTCGATGTTGTTTGAAATTCACGTCAAGGCTCGTCACATCAAATGCTAAACCTGTAAAAAAACAAAACAGAATGGTTGCTTAATAAATTTTCACCGTTTAAAGCAAAAATAATTATCACTTTGCATATTATAGAAAAAGGTAAATAAAGGTGGGCAAACATCAGGTTTCGCAAGGTGTTTACAGAAGAAACTTGATGGAGCACATCCTGGTATTCTGTTGAAAATAGCACAACTGGCTTCATTACACCAGAGAGGAGGTCAATAAGAGGATGGAAGCTGTTTACTAAGTAAACAACACATCTCTGCCTTAATTACTGTGAGTCCAACCAGTATGGTGCCGGTCATAGTTTCAAATCCCAGTAATGACATTTCTGTCCCTGCCTAGCAGTAAGCACTTAGGAGACAAGCGCTCTGATGCCTCACAGCTATGATGGGGGTTATATCAAAGGTACACCAAAAAAGTCATTTAGGTTGCTACACATACAGAAGTTACGAAACAATCTTTTTCTTACCTTAGCCTAAACAGTATGACATGATCAACTAACAGATAAAACATACTCTACACCCACTCTAAGCAGGTCTAGGGAGAGGAGCAGCTCTGGTGCATTGCTTTGGTGCCCACGGAACTCATTGTGGACCACTGAACCCAACTGTGTCCCATTCTCTGCTGTGTTTTTTTTTTTAAATATTGCTTCATTTTAGCAAGTAACTTAAACATTCTCATCTATTGTGTATTAATATAATATATGACATTAGTACAAGTAAAATAAGAAATAAACGTATACATGCTAGAAGAATTTTTTACATGGACAGAGGTCTAGATTTTCTATTGATGTCCGAAAACATCACTGCTACTATGCTACTATTCATATGCTTTTAATTCAAACTGGCAAAAAAAACTAATTAATATTACTCACCACATAAATTTTTCCCATATCTAATATAGATGTAGCCATGGTCACCGAAATTAGATCCCCAAGAGTTACGAATAATGTAGTAAGGGACTTCACCTGTCAAAAAATACATCAGGTATTAAAAATAATGCCTGGTAGTAATAGTTGTTGCCATGGTAACCTGGCTTCTATAGATACAAAAAAAAACTTCTCTCTCACTCCAAATGATGAACATTTCTTTACAATACAAACATAGCAATTGACTTGAATCCATAATAAAGTCCATGATTGAATCAATATAAATAATTAGAAGGACTGGACACATAATAAAATGGCAATGTCCAACTATAACACATGATGAAAAATCCCTCTAACATAAAAACTGACCTCAGTGGTCAAAACTCCCCATGTCCACTCTTACCTTCCACACCGCCATGTCACTTGATCCACCCAACCAACCACAAACATGTCCCGCTGGTCACTTTCTAATGAGACCGGTTGACTCAACATTTAAAGCCTGACCATTACTAGACACTACCAAACATATAGTAACTACTTGATACATTTTCACAGTGAAATCCACATCAACAACATATTCTCAAGATAAGATAGAAATGTTAATCAGCTAAAAAATATGATCTGTATTCCAAAATCATGGAAAATTTATGGGGGAAAAAAAAACAATAACAACACACCATTAACCTATTGAGCACACCTGTCATGCTGGCAGTGTATTATTATATATATAAGGGATACGGAATAATTTCAACACATACAAACATTGGATTCAGAAAGTAATAGGGGCAATATGATAATAAATTACTCTTTTATTCTTGGAAGTATTGATTTGTTTTATTTCATGTCAACTGGAAAGGGGGAAGGGGGATTTTTATTATAATTATCTGCCTCGGTCAGCAGTTAATGAAAACATTAGAAAATTATTGTCATCTTTGAAACAAGAAACTAAAAATCAACCACATCCCAGAAGTGAGTCTAAGCGCCTGGTGTTTTTGGCCTCAAAGCATAACCCAATTATACTGGATGACACACTTGTCAAAAGCAGTGTAGGTTGAAATTACCCTCAACCAGTACCTTCAACATAATTTCTTCAAAAGTTCATGAGAATACATAACATATTTTTTTGGGACAGGGTAGCGAAGAAGCAGAGCAATGCACCACTGGTGCACCACTATAACATGCCATTACCAGAAAATAAAAATAAAAGCACACCATTAACCTGTTCATATAGGTGGTCATAAGGAGCACCAGTAAATAAATTCATTCTAGAGAAAGGCTCTGTGTTCACTTGTTTACTTAGTAAACAGCTCCCATCCTCGTATTGACCTCCTCTCTGGTGTAGTGAAGCCAGTTGTGCTATTTTCAACAGATTACCAGGATGTGCCCCGTCAAGTTTCTTCTGTAAACACCTTGCGAAACCTTGATGTTTGCCCGCCTTTATTTACCTTTCTCTATAATATGAAAAGTGAGGATGGTAAACCTGTAATGGAGCATTCAGCTGCCAAGTTGTAGGTCTAAGATTCAAAGCCAAATCATTGAATATTTAAGCTGGGGAATCAACCCCAATATAGGACTCACATACACAAGAGTTCAATTTGACCATAAAGAAAATATGGTTTAAATTTTTTTATAAAAAATTATTCCCACCAGTATAATAAAGAAATTTAAGCAAGAAAAAAAGAAGTTTTAAAAAACATATCAACCTGAGACTCTTGATGTTTAAAAAATAAAGTTGAATGTGTTTACCTTCAAGATTGTAGCCAACAATCTGAACTGCGTGATTTAAATTATCAGCACAATGAAACTGTATGATTCCTCCAATGTAATTGTGCCAGGTGGTGGCATCGATTGCCACAGCCACTGGTCCGTGATAAGCCAAGATGTGCAAAAGCTGACTTTCATTGGTGCCATAGCTACATAGCGAGAGAAGGAAATTAAGGTACTGATCAACAGCTTTTTCAATGTTATTAGCCGAGGTCAGATTGTTATCTCAACTTACATCAGAATTTAATACGTTTGATGAATGAACATATAATGCAGGGAGAATTAATATTAGCCAATGGTAATAATTATAGTACTATAGAATTTTACATTTTTATTCAACATTACCATTTTCACACATTTTTAAAAAGTTTTTTACTGGACTGATATCACACAAAAAAAAGGTATTGTTTATTCATTTTTAATTAACAACTAAAAGCATTAGCCTCAAAAACATAATTTGTAAACAGAAAAATGTAAGCATTACTTCATGTTTGTACAGTTAGACAGTCGGACTCGAGGCACTGATGGGGACAGTTTGTGACAGGTGTCAGTTTTGTCTGTCAGTGGATACTGATCAGACCAAACAACTCCATTCTGTAAATGAATCAAATTAAACGTATCATCAATCATGATTAGTAATCATTAAATTTTAACACAAAAATATTACAGAAAATGCAAAAAATGTACATTTGTACCAGTTTCCTGGAATGATGAATCAAATAACAAACCTGATGTGACCATTCACAAGCTTGCTTGATGTCTCCGCCCTCACAGCCTTTGTTATAATTATCACAGTCAATCAGCTCCTGAACACTGAGAGAAGGGGCTGACACATTCTTCTGGATGGCATACATACTCTCTATTGTTTCCACCACACTAAAAGCCCTGATGCCAAAACAGAAATTTAAAAAAAAATGTTTAAATCAGATTGAATGAAAGATACAAAATTATACAGGTCACTACAGGATGGATTTTTGTTTTGTAAAGTGCTTGACTGTCAATGTGAGGGTCCCTGGTTTGATCTATGTGAGGATAAATGGATTTTCACGTCATGTTGAAAGTCCCCTCTATCTCTGCCGTTGTGCGTCCATGGCCATATATAGATGCCATATGCTATGGTGGAAATGAAAGAAGGGCACCATAAAAACCATCTAGTGGTTTATAGGGTCTAAGATATTTCATCTCATCTTTACAGGGACTTCACACACAAGTCACTATAGATTTATAAAGATGTTGAGTTCTAAGCAGATGTCTCCTGTTTTGTATTAAGATGGTATGCAGAATGCAAGTGCTGAAATGTTGTGTAATTCATGCTCAAGTTTACTCTAGATATTGTATGTCATAGATAAGTGAGAGATGAAAAAGCTATTTACCCACTACCAAAGGAAATTGCAGGAGTAAAGCAAAAGTTCTGTTACAAAAAAGACTACTTAACAAAAAAATTGTTTACCAACACGCTCCACAAGTTCCTTGGTCCATCACAGGATTTATGACACCTCTGTCTCTCCTGATGAGAACAAAATAATTGCTGCTTTTATTAATTTTTTTTTAACTATTTATGTAATGATTAATTATAAGTACAGGAAATTACAAATAAAAAGAGATGTTAACAAAAGATTAAAAAAAAACAAAGCCAAATATTTTACAGCTGTAAAGAGTGACCAGAAAGCTTGATGTAGCCTTAACGATGTGACCACATTTTCATCAATTAAGTCATAATGTGGTTTAGATAATAGCTAACTACTGACATGCTAAAAGATTTAAGGGGAAAAAGTCTACATTTTTTATTACTTGATTTAAACAACAGTGTCATAAAAAAATTATACGAAATAGGTATTGAACATTTCTCAACTCATACAATCATTAACATGTGTATAAAAAGAATAGTGACACACATAAAAATGTTGACAGAAAACTGTCAGTAAGAAAAACCTATGGGTACCTAAAACTAGTTCATTCCTAAAACTAAAACAATTTCCCCTCTTCCTTAGACATATCATCAAAGCTTTATTCAGTGAATTATTTAATTTTCAAATATTGAAAATTATGCATATGTTCAAAGGGGGGCATATGAATTTAAAAAAAAAAATAACTTGAGGCATAGCATAACAAAGGTTGGGAAACACAGATATGAACAATAATGATCAAATTCTAAATATTTTTATAAAACAATGTACTACAAAGAAAAATGTAATGCCAGCTACTTTATTATAATGGTCCCTGTAAAGATGAGATGTATATCTCTTGATCCTCCATTAACAGGGTGATTTCTGTTGTGCCCTTATTTTATCCCCACTATGGCCGAGTGTGCGATGGCCATAGAGGCACCACAAAAGACATAGGTAGGTGACTGGACACACTGGGATTTGAACCTGTAACATAATGCATGCAGATCCAGCTCAAAACCAAAGTGTCACAGCGTCACTCGAATTCCAACTATAGAAATGTAAGTAGAGGTTTAAAGCTCAATATTTAAATTCTTACCAGTCAACTTTTAGAGGTAAATTCTGTAACTTTGAGAAGTCGGAAAAATCTTGTAAATTCAAATACTGCATGTTAGCTCTTTTACTCTGTTTATAACCAGACAAGTATTTTTCTAAGAGATTACAACAAGAGATTAGTAGTCACCTTATAATTTTATATTTAAAACATATGCCAAGAAATAGCTACATTAACTGATTAACATAATAAGTTTAATAAAAAGTCTTAATGTCAAATCCATTAATTCCATGTAGCTATTATGTAAGCTCGCTCTTCTTTAGCAAAAGAAAATAAAATGTCATTAATTTCTTTTGTATACTAGATCCCCAAAGTCTATGTAATGAGCTTAATGTTAAAATAATGTTATTTTCGAATACTGGTAATATAAACAGTACAGGTTTCAAAAAAATGCACCAACCTTTGAATTCTTCAGGACTCCAATCTGCAAACTTGTTGACACCATAAACCATTTGGCTACCAGATGGAAAACCATTATTAAGAACTTTTGCTCGCTCTACATTTTCCTGTTGAGAAGAAAAAAGTAATGTTCTTTAGACAACAAGAAATAGTCTAATACGTTTGATGAATGAACATATAATGCAGGGAGAATTAATATTAGCCAATGGTAATAATTAAAGTACTATAGAATTTTCTTAAAGTTAAAATGTACTTAATTATTTATGTAGACATGTTAAGCATGT
This sequence comes from Bulinus truncatus, assembly GCA_021962125.1. NCBI lineage: Eukaryota > Metazoa > Mollusca > Gastropoda > Planorbidae > Bulinus > Bulinus truncatus. Next base: position 2,953,729 of record JAGDYQ010000057.1, read on the forward strand.
TTCCAAATATTTCTCAATTATATTATGTCTTGTATAATTTGATAAGGTGTAACAAGGAGCAGCTTAGTTGCTTGCAATGTCAGGTTAAATCTATATTGCCATTGGTAATTTTAAGAGTTGAATTATATGTATAGGCTAAATAAAAATGTGCAGAGCAATTGTGATGGAAGAACTTTTTTTCAAAATCAATCTTTTTGTTTCATTGCCGGCGTCATTGGCTTACTTTTAATTTTTATTCATATACAAATACTTTATAATACAAGTTACACAACTCAGTCTTGTTCTTTTTTTATTCATAGAAAAATAAACTTTGTCTTTTCACTATTTTCAGCTTGTGTATCAGCAAATTCATTTATATAACAGCCATTATAGATTGATAATTAATATGCCTAGGCGCTCTAAGCCAGGCTAAGCCTAATAAAAGCATCACTGCAAATTGCCAATAGTGGGGCAATAGTGTTGTAATAATACTGGCCTACTAAAAACCTACTTATTAACAGTTACCATAAATATTTGAAAACGATGGTGCATTTCTGTCAAGTTCTGAGTATACGACCGATTATGGCTAGAAGCAAACTTATAAAAATCTACAAAAAGTTGGTCGTTATTAATATGTTTAGCTTCAGATAAGGCAAATATTAATATCATAAAAAATGAATGAACAAAATGTCTATTCCGTGAGGTTGTATGCGGTAAAGAAATTTGAAATCGAAAGAAGTCATCCATTTTGTTTATGTCACGTGAACATCTTTATTTATAGAAATCCTTTTTCTTTAAATAAGTGCTTGGTACACATTCGCCTTTTACTAATTTTAATAATAAACAATAAAAATCGTGGAAGATTTTGTATCGTATCTGAAGTGGTGGACTTAGATCGAATGAAGTCTCGGGAGCAGAAGAAAAATGGACCCCTAAAGTAAAGGAGAGGCATCAATAAAGGTATAAAGTTGGTGCGCCTTTGATTATAACTTGAATTTTCATTTTTTTTTCTTTGATGTACCGTTAATTGTCATAAAGTAAAGAGGTCTCATTGAGTATGTATGGCCTCGGACAATCTCCATTAACTGGTGCCCCTCTTTTCAAACAAACACTTTGTTCGCTGTCATTTTAATGCATATTACTCCACCTGGCTGGGCCCATGATGTAAGGGGTCGCTAGATACGTGTCGGGGCTTCAGCCCATTATCGGCAGCCCTGGTGGATGATAAGGTACTTCAGGAGGTAAAAAAAATAAACTCAGTAACTATTATAGGGTTAATTTTGTGGGTGCCCCTTGTACATCTCACCTTAGCCTAAAAAGCCACAATTCCCACGGAGGCCATAGGAAACCATCATTAATAGCTAAAGGCCTAAATGTCCATGGAGGTCACAGGGAAACCCTCATAAATAGGTCAATTTGACACCACAAGACCTGTGCTGTAATCCTGCAAATATGTATCATCTAATCGTAGAATCAGCCCCGTAGCGTGAAAATTCTACAGTAGGGGCCAGGCATTCTACAGCAGGGGCCAGGCATTCTACAGCAGGGGCCAGGCAATAGCAGGGGGGGCAGGTAATACATTTTACTAAGTAGAGCAAATAAGCAGAGGGGGCCAGACAAAACGCGGGGGGGGGGGGCGCAATGTATGTACGTCACTCAAGTATTAGTAGTTTTGTACTGTGCTGACGGCATCGTCCAGCATACTTTGTGGGTGGGGGGGGATCGTGAAGGGAACCAAAAACAGTGACGGATTTAACTGCGGGCGCACCATTAATGTACATTGCCTACATCATGATTGGCGCGCCAAAAATCATTTTAAGTAATCAATAGATAGACAGACAGAAAGACAGACTGGCAAGCAGATAGATAAAGAGATACACAGATACATAGATACTAATTTATATACAAAGATATATGTATGTATATATATGGAGATAGATAGATAGATAGATAGATAGATAGATAGATAGATAGATAGATAGATAGATAGATAGATAGATAGATAGATAGATAGATAGATAGATAGATAGATAGATAGATAGATAGATAGATAGATAGATAGATAGATAGATAGATAGATAGATAGATAGATAGATAGATAGATAGATAGATAGATAGATAGATAGATAGATAGATAGATAGACATTAATGGGCAAACACATGGACCAAATAGATAGTTTTACTAAATGATAGATAAATAAGCTGTTCAGGACAGTTGAAAACTATTTTAACATTGCAAGAGGTCTTTACCTTCAAGACCCATACACTAACAGTACACATACACACAGACACGTTTACAGGCACAAATGAACCTGTCGAAATCACTGGAGCGTGTTGTGGCTATATAGGCTCAGGCTATACAAAAAAAAAACAGCTTCACCTGGGGAAAAAATAGACTTCTGTAAGTGTATATGCCCATGCACCTTTAACCAACCCACCAAAACCCAAAAATCTCATATATTTAATGGAACGGGCATTCGTGTTGTTAATTACCTGGTATCGAGTGAACCGAATTTCGGTATCGTTATACGACACCGAATGCTTCGTGTGCACCAGGGTAGAACGGTTATCACATGACTCGTTCCACTCGTCTGCTTTGTAAAATAAAAAGATCGCTCGGGAAGTTTACATGCGTATCGATACTTAGGTAACTATAAGAATTTAAATATATATATATATATATATATATATATATATATATATATATATATATATAAATCTTAAGTAATAGGTCAAATATTTTTTTTTTAAATCAGATAATATAATTGTCGAAACAGGGCACCAGACGAAATAGAACCAAATATCAGCATTCCGTTTGTGCAACTCTTCGAACATCAAAAGTTATCAACGCCTTTGGTTGAATTTGTTAGCATAGGATTGAATTATCAAGAGGATATCGTCAGTGTTTTTTTTACTTATCTCTGTGCGATATTTCTCCACTATTTCGACAACAGACCAAGTAGACTTCTATTTATTTTTTTCCCTCAGGATTATTGGTCTGGGATTTAGTTAGGTTCTGTGAAGTTCTGTCTGTGTTGGAATGGTACTTACACTGGTGGGACTATGAAATCAATGTTTTAGCGTCATCTTTCTGTACTGGATGAGCAAGCTACTAGTTCACTGTAAGAATTAAATATATGCATGCTAACGAAATTTATTGTCATATGTAGTAATGCTTGAAAAATTATGTGGTCTGGCACAGTTTAGTCAGGCTTCAATAGTTAAGTGTCACCCAGTTATATAATTATGTGTGCTCTGTTATACTTAGAGACAAAAGTTCACTGCAGTGCAATGTAGTCGACAATTTAATCAGTCTTCAATACTTAAATGTCATCCAGTTATATAATTATGTGTTGTGCTCTGTTATACTGTGTACTTATAGACAAAAGTTCACTGCAGTGCAATGTCGTCGACAATTTAGTTTGATTTTGAAGCATTATGTCATTTTTTCAATGGTTGTACAAAGATTCTCAAGTTCATTTAGTGCAGTGCTTCTCAAAGTGGTGGGCCGCGGCCCCCTAGGGGGCCGTGGACTGTTCGTAGGGGGGCCGTGGAATTTCGAAAAATAAAAAAAAAGTTTAAGCAATCTAAACCCAAAAAAAAAAAATAGGGGAGCCGCGACATATTGATTGGCGTTCCAAGGGGGGGCCGTGACTTCAAAAAGTTTGAGAAGCACTGGTCTAGTGGGTATACGGCGTATGTCAACATATCACCACTGCTTTAAAATATCTTTTTATGCCTCTTGTGCTTTTTGTTTTCCTTTCTAGTTATTAATACTAAATGAAACAGCCAAAAGACAAAAAGGCCCTAATAGTTGGGCTGATCATAGCAAGGATAAAACCACCGGTTCCCAGCTCTTCAATTTAAAAGCAAATTTTCTGCAGGGCGTGGATGTCAAATTTCTTTAATATCGTTTTTCGTGATGTTGTCCGGATTCTTATTTTTCATACCCCCAGCGCTCCCATCACAGCATTAGTTTCGGTGGTGGAGTTTATTTCTGACTTTTTGAATTTGATTGTTCGGTATATTTTACATATAATATTATATGGTTTTCGAATGCGGGGGGGGGGGGCTAAAAAGGTATTAAAAAGGTATTGTGCCCCGGGCGCGAGTTAAGCTCGCTACAGCACTGATCAGGGGCTGTCCACATATGACGGCATTGAGAGCTCCCCCCCCCCAAACCTGGTTATTTTAGAAAAGAATAATAATTTTATATTTTAAAAAAAAGGATCATTAGGAGCTGCACAGAGGGGACGGGTGGTCGTGCGGTGTAAGAGCGCTCGACTGTCGACCGGAGGGTCCCGGGTTCCAATCTCAGTAAGAACTTTGGGACTTTTTTCAGGTCCTGGTGATTGTCCCCAAGTCTACCCAGCTTAAAATGGCTACCTGACTTTAAGTTGGGCGAGTAAAGGAGGCTGGGCGTTGTGCTAACCCCACAACCCCTACATATGCCGAGATTATAGAAACAGATGAATCTGCCCCGATGACCTGTAAGGGTTAAGGGAACTTTTACTTTTAAGGAGCTGCACAGGAGCCAAATTTGGTAATTCCTGCCTTAGGGCCTCATATTCAACTAATTATTGTTTTGTACTAACCAAAATCTGTTTGCTCATAAATTTCGTTCACATATAATATTCTAATCACCGTATATTTGTTACAATTCCAAGAGAAATGAAACAGAAAAAAAATAAGAAAGAAAAACTAAGATAATGGATAAAGCCATGCATAAAGCCATTATTAAAGCCATGGATCCGTCTCGTTTGTTTCTTTAAATGGTCTATATCTCCTGTACTAAATCTGGAAATACTTTCCAGGTAATGAAGATGATTCAATAAAATGTATGTTTATTCAAAAGTTGTTATTTTTATTTTTGGCCAAGACCAGGTTTTCGGCCAACTGTTTGAAACTGGCCAGACGTGAACCGACGGCCGTAGTCATAGATATATCTATGGCTGTAGTCAGTGGCGCAACCAGCAAAAAAATGCTGGGGGGGGGGAGGGCTCACATATAGAAAAAAATGCTGGGGGGGGCTCACATATAGAAAAAAGACAGTTTGACAGTCTTTATAGTAACTTTATATAGTAAAATATGTATTGATGATTTGGTTGGGGGGGGGGGGCTCAAGCCCCCTGCCCGCCCCCCTGGTTGCGCCACTGGCTGTAGTTCACTCATATAGGCACTATACTCTAGAAAATGTTTAATAAAAAACAAAAAGAAAAGAAAAATGTAGATATAGTGGGGGTTTTAGCACTGATGATTTTAGTTGATAAATGATATTTTGTTGTGTAATTTTTACACCTTTTTTAAATATACAAATGTCAATTATAGTGATTTTAAAATTGCACAGTTATAAATAATTTTCACACAGAGAGGGTGGGAAGTTCCAAATGAACTAAGATGAACTTTAACACTAGATGAGGACATTTGTTTTTCAAAAGCCATATTCTGAGGTAATAAACATAGGAGAACGCCACCCTGGCCAACTTCTGTGTGACGGAACTTTATCGCTTATGCCAGGATTTTACAACAACTATTAGGGCCTTTTTGTCTTTTGGCTGTTTCATTTAGTATTAAACAACAAAATTATGTGGCGAAGTGATAAATTTTGTGACAGATCTTTAGTTTTATTCCACCTGATAATCATATTCGTGTGCGTGTGAGTGGGGGGGCAGTTGTTTATTTTTCTTAGTTTTTATAGACCATTAAATTTTTATACTATTTTGTTTACCGGATTTTCTAAAAAAATGTTTATCCAAAGATCACCTTCCACATTTATAAAAATATATTTGGCTTAGTCACAGACACAAATGTCACTTTTACACGACACAATGTGTTATGCTATACTCCATGCACTTTATTTCAAAGCCGTTCTTATGATTATGCAAGCTCATAGGGGGCCTTCATTGCTAACGTGGTCCCTTCCCAAATAGTAATTTCTATTAAATATGGTGCTAAGAGGAACCCGGACACTTCTGCATAGCCCCTTACCGTATTTCCACAAGACCTCCCATGCATAAGACGCGCATTGATACATAGGATAATCTTTAATATGGGACTTTATCGAACTATATTTTCATTGCAGTTAGGCAAGATATAATGTTGTTTTTTTTTTAGAAAAAAGGATGTCTATTACAAGGCCGGTCTTATGAATAGGCAAACCATGCGGCAGCCTGGGGCCCACACTTCTAAGGAGGGCCCACTGCAGCTCCGTAGCCAAGGGGGGCACTGGGGGCCGTGCCCTCCCCCCGCTAGGTGTGGAGTGCCCCCCCGCTTAAAAAGAAGAAAAAGAGGAAAAAAATAAAGAAAAAGTAACTAAAATGAGAAAGTACCCCCTTGCTGGGTATTGGTGCCCCCCTGCTTAGTTTGACCTGGCTACGGGCCTGGCCCACTGTCTGGACTTTTAATTTCCCAAAAGGGTAATATGAGCACTTGTAAGGGGTTCCTGGCTAAAATGATTGAATAGTAGGGGTTTGTCAGAGGAGCCCTAGTTTCCAAAAATGGTAGGGGGCCCAATATCTGTAAATCGTGTCATGGAAACTATTTTGTCTGGGGACTCTAAAGTATCTTTGGGTAGGGCCAAAAAAAAAATACGCATGAGGGAATAAGGTACATGATGTACGAAAAAAAATGTTGAAGCTTACCAAATATAATTGAATGGTTACGCCTATGTTTTCAGGGGTGAAGAACCTTACCAGTAAAATATCAACCGCAGCTACGCTTCAGTGATCTCGTTCTGCCAACAAAGCTTCCAGGCCGTGCTGTATTCTTTTTTTTTTATATAATTGCATGGATCAGTGAATCTCCAGCAGAAGGCAGTGTGAGATCAACGATAAACCCAGCCTCGGTATGGAGGACGGAAGCTACGACACGCTGAAGATGCCGTCACGGACCACCGCCTCCCAGGTGTCCGGCTACACCACGACCAGCTCGGCCATGTACCAGAGCACGATGGCCAGCCAAGGGGTGCGGGGCGAGACCCTGGGGGACCGCTTCCATCAGACCAGGCTGTGGCTCCACAACCCGGAGGACGGGACGTACATGGGCAGGACCGCGGTGGACTGGAGTAAGTCACGTGATCATGTATCGTAAATTGAAAGTGTTGCCAGATTGTGCTATTTCTCGCAAATAAATACTTTTCAGAATTTAATGCTACAAAAAAAAAGTTTCTTAGTAGCGCAAAAATATAGTTGGGGTTTATTTATTTTTTTTACAACGTTACAAAGTTAAAGAAGCCTAAAAAAATATGTGAGCTACTTCGTGCTACTTTTTAAGGTTTCGGTTTACTTAAATAAAAAAACACCTTTCTGGCAACACTGATTACTATAACAAATGGAAAGAGGGAGATTGGGGGGGGGGGGGTAAGTTTCCAGTTGACTAACACAATAATGCACAGAAATAAGGTCAGGGATATTTCACAACTGGGTAAAAAATAGGGGGCAGGGGGGTAGATTATAATGAAGAGCTGTGGAATAAGATATCTCACATTCTTAAGACAGCGCCGCCCATGGGTAGGAATGGGGGGGGGAGAGGAAGAAAGAATCGGTAAGGTGGGGGAAAAAGCCGAGACCCTGTACAAAAAAATAAAAGATCGTGAATAAGATACGGTTATTGAATATATATATATATATATATATATATATATATATATATATATATATATATATATATATATATACATCATGTGGAATAAGACCAGGGCCTGATTAAGGTTACTGTAAGACCTCTGGTCCTAAAAGTTTAGTTAACAAACACTCACACACACACACGCACGCACACAATAAATGCCGAATTTCACGAACAAAATCACAGCATGTACCATCTGTGAAATGTTGTATGTCGTTCAATATTTCACATAAAAAGGGCCAGTTACCAGAAAGTGCAAAGAGATTTCTGGCCGTTTTATTTTTCCTGTGTGTGTAGTTATCGTTTGGAAAGTAACGGAGAGAATCTGTATAGTCATCCAGACATGTATGAGGGCAGCCAGTGGGATTTTTAAAAAAAAAAACAAGATTGTGCAGATAAAAAAAAACATGATACGAACACAAAAAAAAATTATGAAAAAAAAAAGTTAGCATAACAGCTCTTCCCATTATTAATGTATCTTTCTGCCTCACCAATCTCTTAGCATATGGTTGACCAGTAGCGAAGGAAAGGTACTGCAGGTTGAGCGGTCATCTTTGCATATGGTTGACCAGTAGCGTAGGAAAGGTACTGCGGGTTGAGCGGTCATTTTAGCATATGGTTGACCAGTAGCATAGGAAAGGTACTGCGGGTTGAGCGGTCATTTTAGCATATCGTTGACCAGTAGATTAGGAAAGGCACTGCGGGTTGAGCGGTCATCTTAGCATATGGTTGACCAGTAGCGTAGGAAAGGTACTGCGGGTTGAGCGGTCATCTTAGCATATGGTTGACCAGTAGCGTAGGAAAGGTACTGCGGGTTGAGCGGTCATCTTAGCATATGGTTGACCAGTAGCTTAGGAAAGGTACTGCGGGTTGAGCGGTCATCTTAGCATATGGTTGACCAGTAGCTTAGGAAAGGTACTGCGGGTTGAGCGGTCATCTTAGCATATCGTTGACCAGTTGCTTAGGAAAGGTACTGCGGGTTGAGCGGTCATCTTAGCATATCGTTGACCAGTAGCGTAGGAAAGGTACTGCGGGTTGAGCGGTCATCTTAGCATATGGTTGACCAGTAGCTTAGGAAAGGTACTGCTGGTTGAGCGGTCATCTTAGCATATGGTTGACCAGTAGCTTAGGAAAGGTACTGCGGGTTAAGCGGTCATCTTAGCATATCGTTGACCAGTTGCTCAGGAAAGGTACTGCGGGTTGAGCGGTCATCTTAGCATATCGTTGACCAGTAGCTCAGGAAAGGTACTGCGGGTTGAGCGGTCATCTTAGCATATCGTTGACCAGTAGCTTAGGAAAGGTACTGCGGGTTGAGCGGTCATCTTAGCATATCGTTGACCAGTAGCTTAGGAAAGGCACTGCGGGTTGAGCGGTCATCTTAGCATATCGTTGACCAGTAGCTTAGGAAAGGCACTGCGGGTTGAGCGTCATCTTAGCATATCGTTGCCCAGTAGCGTAGGAAAGGTACTGCGGGTTGAGCGGTCATCTTAGCATATCGTTGACCAGTGGCGTAGGAAAGGTACTGCGGGCTGAGCGGTCGCACAGGGGTGCCGAACTAGGAAGGGGGGCCGAAAGAACACTGGTAAAATGATTCTACCCTTTTCAGAGTGGGAGGAGGGCGCCACGGATGGCCGAGTGGTGTAGATACATGACTGTCGACCTGAGAGTCCTGGGTTCGATCCTCGGTGAGGACCATGGGAATTTATCCAGGTGAAATGTCTTTGAAAGTCGTCCCACAAGTCCACCCAGTTTTAAATAGGTACCTGGCTAATAGCACTGAACAACAGTATCTGAAATTGGGTTCACAATTAGTAATGCCGGCCCTGTATATAGCATACTGTTATATTATTATATAGGTTAGTCCACACAATTTTAATTGCGATTAATTGTTAAACAACTCCTATAAAAACTTAATCTTAGCTAAACAAAAACAACTTACTCGCCAATGTTTAAATTTATGAGTTTAAACAGGAGTATCGGTACTTGCCAATGTTTAAATTTATGAGTTTAAACAGGAGTTTCGTACTCGCCAATGTTTAAATTTATGAGTTTAAACAGGTGTATTGAAATCTTGATTGTATGACATTGCAAGGCTTCCGTATAGCGTATAGCCCAAATATAATCTGTGGTAGAATCTACTTATCACTTCTATTTATACACATTGATGCCAACTACTAACAGAGGCATGAGAAATAATGAAAAGGTTTTCTTTAAAAAAAAAACGGGGTATCATTCTAACGTTTGCGTTCGGGGGGAACCCCCCCCCCGCTTAAAAAGAAGAAAAAGAGGAAAAAATAAAGAAAAAGTAACTAAAATGAGAAAGTACCCCCTTGCTGGGTATTGGTGCCCCCCTGCTTACTTTGACCTGGCTACGGGCCTGCCTGGGTGTATATGTTATTTTATTCTTAGTCACTTTATCATCAAATACTTTGCTTTTTTTACCTAATTGAAATGTAACGTTTGTAATATGCATCCACAGTTATCTACATAACCTGTATCGTTGTTTTCCTGGTTGCACTGATTGGCATTTCCGCTGTCTTCTGCGGCATCTTCTACTGGGTCATAAATTGGAACAAGCCAACACTCCAAGGACCCAGCAGTATACTGCAAGTAAATACAACTGCTTACTTCCAATAAAATTTTCTGCGATGTGAAGCTGATTATAACTCTACCCAACTTAAAGTTAATAACGAATTCCAAACCTCTAGAAAACAGTCTGCCTATAAGTCCTGTATTGATTTACGTAAGACTGATGACAGGCAGGGCCATTTCTGGTGGATAGGCTAACTTTGCAAACGTCTAGGGTGCCCATTGCAAAAAGGGGCCCCCTTCAAGCGCTAATGCTTTTTTTAATCCGAACCTAACAGGGCCCAAACATATTTCTATCCACATAGCCCTAAAACATCTCAGGAAGTCTTTGACTAGCCCCCCCCCCCCCCAAAGTAGAACAGATTGTCTCTGTAACAGTTACACTGTTACCCAGCCCCGTAGCTTGAAAATTCTACAGCAGGGGCCAGGCATTCTACAGCAGGTGCCAGACAAAACGCAGGGGGGGGGGTCCCGGCCCCCCACCCCCTCGCACGCTACGGGCCTGCTGTTACCTGACCTTTTGGTCAAACTATATGTCTGTAAAGGTATTATTATTCAGAAATAACTGATTCGGTAAAGTTATGTCAACAGGCATATTGCAAGGCCAAAAGTCTGACCTATATAAGCTAGCCTTAATCATACGTCACATCCACCCGTTTGATGATGGCTCCACATACATGGGTTGATGTTTGGTCTTATTATTAAGAAATTATAAATGTATCACCGATTTTTCAACAGACACCTGGAATGGGCTTCAGGCCCCAACATGACCACAAGTCAACTTTAATCCAGTGTTTTAAAGGTGTGTTGGTCACCTACTACCACATCATTGACCACATCGAGGCCACGGTCCAGTGTAAGTATCTATCACATTGACCTCATCGAGGCCACGGTCCAGTGTAAGTATTACCATGGGATGAGGTCAATGTGATAGACTAGCTCGTTAGGTTGTGTGTTTCTTTACATAAGGGAATTGGTTAACAGCGGCGTAGGACGGGGTTGTGCGGCCGCACAGGGTGCCAAACTAGGAAGGGGGCGCCAAAAGGGCGCTGTTAAATGTTTTTGCATTTTTCAGATTGGGAGGAAGGCGCCAGAAATGTAGCTTCCACAGGGCGCCACAATAGCTAGCTCCGGAACTATAAAATCGCCATGGATTGTGACATAATCAACGCAATCAGTGGTTCACGAGTTGGGACAATGGGGTGACGGGCAAAAATGTCCGCAGTCAATTGGGGCTGCCGTTCAAGACTGTTTGGGGGGGGGGGTTTAGGAGAGTTGAGCAGGCATAAATTACCCATTTCCGTACTGGGCATTGTCCAATAGGTGTGTTCTTTGGGAGGCTTAGGCCCAATGTCGATTCTCTGTGCCGCCACCGCAGAGAAGTTGAGGAAACCGTTGAGCATGTGTTATTTGATTGTACCGGGCTGGCGGACCACCGCAGTTCCCGGATGCTGAGGAACACAGCGAGTTTGGTTTGATTTCATTGGGTCTAAGAGACTATGTCTCAGCCCGCAGATGATGAGAGAGCTCAGAGAGAGAGAGAGAGAGAGAGAGAGAAATAGAGAGAGAGAGAGAGAGAATGACATAACCCACCCACAATAACAGCCCCCAGCTTACCCTTAAACATTCTTGCTAGTTGTACTTTTTTTAAGATATTTTATTTTGTATCGAATGGCATATTCTATATGCACATACATCCTATGTGCCCACAGGCAGAGCTGTCACGAGCCCCCCCCCCCCGTGCTGATAATAATATTTTCAAAAGTTGATTGGCCAACTCAGTCCGGGTCCCTAAAACTCACCGGGCCCCTGGGCATTTGCCCCTCCTGCCCCCTCTCGGCGGCTCTGTATGTACATACATCCTCTATGCATGTAAGAGACGTCCTTTTGTTTACATGTTCACTTTTCTAATGTCTGTAGATTACGAGAATGATCTTCAGGTCGGCGATCGATATATGGACTGCAGTTCGATCAATGGCCGGCGAACTGAGAACCTGGACAAAGTCTGCACCTTCGACCCGATCGTGTTCGGTCAATTGTGTGTCAAACAACAGGATTACGGATATGACGATGGACAGCCCTGTGTCTTGCTCAAACTAAACAAGGTCCTGTCAGCCAAATAAACATTAAAAAATCTAGCATTTCAAAGCTTTTTTTAAATAAATGTGTAATTGTGTATATAGTTCAGTGTACAGCAAACGTGATTGGAGGAAAGCCTATTGATTGTCTGAGTGTATATAGCTCAGTGAACTGAAAACTAAGTGCTTTTATTTATTGTTGTTGTTGTTTTTGCCATTTGTGGCCGTTAGTCAGGACGTACGCGGCTGGTGTAAAGCCTCTTGTGTTTTTTTTTTAAACGCGGCGTTTAGAGCATGTGGCCATTGCTGCATTTGGGAATTATTTTTTGGTTCACTATATCATATCCAATCCATATTTTTGTTTCTTCTGTTTCTGCAGGTGTTTGATTGGGTGCCCGAGGAATACACTGCTGACACTGTCCCTGACGTCATCAAAGATGACTGGAGCGCTGACGACCCCTGGTGGATACACGTCCGCTGTGATGGCGATGTAAGATGGCGAATTCAATAACGTTAACATGCGTCCGTATTTTGTACGGATAGTTTGCATTTTCGATCCTTTATCCGAACTAACATTAGCTGTTCCGAATCTTCACTCTGTACCTTTCTGCATAAATTTCAGCAGTGGCGCCCCCCCCCCCCAACTTATCTAAAACAAATATTTGAAATGAATTTTTTTTTTAAATGCAGTCTATCGCCATTAAAAAGTCTTTTTTTCACTTAGAAAAAAAAAAAAGACTTATGCTAATGTAGACTACGTTAACTAGTTTTAATGTCTGTTTTTTATTTCAGGACGATTCAACAAGGGAGAACATGGGTGATCTACTCTACTTCCCGGAAAAAGGTTTCCATTTCAAGTACTTTCCCTTTCGCAACCAGCAAGGTTATAGGTCACCGCTTGTGTTCGTCAGGTTCGACAATCCACGTCCGGGGATTATCCTCTTCATGACGTGCCGAGCGTACGCCAGGAATATTGTCCACGACAGGACGGAGAAGATGGGGCAAGTCAGTTTTGAGCTAATCGTCGATTGAACTTCAGATTCTTCAGATCGAAACCCCTAGTGTCTCATTTTTTGTTCAAGTGACGATCTGGCTCGTCTGATGTCCATTTAATAAACAATGGTTTACGTCCCCTTGAAATGTATAGTTCTATTTGCTAAGAGGCATATTCAAAGGCTGACTGATTATCGCATTAAAGTTGAGTTGCGAGTTTCCCATGCTATTGTATATTTTATACCATAAAAAATACAAAAATTATATATATATATATATATATATATATATATTTAAAATATAATATATAATAATATATATAAATCGTACTGTGCCTAATTCACATTGACTAATTTTCATTTTTTTTATGAAGTAATGCATCATGTACAAACTATTTTTATTTTCCATGCCGTACAATGTTGTTATTATAAATAAATATGTTATGCACGCTGTTGACTTATCTATTTATTGTGGATTTAATCATTAATCGTAGCACAGTGTAGGAGCAGCCGTGCAAATATCAACGATCTATTATTAGCGCCACATTAACATGCGTACCTTCTAACAGACACTTAAACTAAAGGTACCGGGAACTCGGGCTTTTGTAATAAAGACCTACTTATGGGTGCCATTCACGTTTTCCTTCCCCGTAATTTTATTAGTGACCAGACTATGCTTTAAAAAAAAAAAAGTACGGCGTAGCGAGCTTAACTCGTGCCCGGGGCACAATACCTTTCTAGAGCCCCCCCCATTCGAAAACCATATAATATTATATGTAAATTATACCATTTTACGCCCCTTTGTGAGTTGCGCCCACTGAAATCGGGCTATGTGGGGCCCCCTAAATATTCGGGGGTCCGGGGCGCGCGCCCGTCCTCAAATTCACCCCCTGAGCCTATATGTATGTACATGTGCTTTTTTTTTGTTCAGGATAAAAAGTAAAGTAGTTCAGCAGCAAATGTCTCGGCATTAAAGACTTAGAGTGCCAGACTGTCGACCTCAGAGTCCCGGGTTTGATACTCAGTGAGAACCAATTCATTTTTTTTTTTTCAAGATGAAATTTGGCGTAAAGTTCCACAAGTCCACCCAACTTTAAATGGGTAACTGACTTAAGTTGGGAAAGTAAAGTCGATGAGGGCACTTTTGTATTCGATTATACGAAGGACCTAAGAATTTAACATATGGTCCAGAATCAGGCCCGTAGCGTGCGGGGGGGCCCCGCGTTTTGTCTGGCCCCCTGCTTATTTGTTCTACTTAGTAAAATGTACTACCTGCCACCCCCTGCTATTGCCTGGCCCCTGCTGTAGAATGCCTGGCCCCTCCTGTAGAATTTTCACGCTACGGGGCTGTCCAGAATGGTATCTTTGCCGGGGCACCAAATGTAAATTTCCATAGGCCCCCCCCAAATGCACATTGCCCTAGGGCCCCCCAAATGTAGCTTTGCCCCAAAGTCTTAAGAACGGCTCTGAGTACAAGCACCTAAGCTGAAAATATGAGTAAAAGTATCCAAGGTGCTACAAGTGCTAGTAATTAAGGTTCATGTACGAGTACAGTTACCGAAGATACAATTACTCCACAAATAAACACGAGCAGCACTCAAATACAAGTGCTCACAAGTCAAGTACACCATAAGTTTGTTCCATCCATTTCTCTATTCAACCTTAATTTGCGCTTTTCATAATCTATATTTAGATAGAAATGGATGCCCACAGGGGCGGATCTAGACAACTTTGACGAGGGGGGAGGGGAGGGCAAAACTTTTTCATTGTTGAAAAAGTATTTCGATAATTTAATGATGTCGTACCTAAACTTGCGGTAACGGGGGGGGGGTATGACCCCCCCCCTAAATCCGCCCCTGGATGCCCGTATATGCTTAGGGCCCCTAAAAACGTAAGAACGCCCCTGCTCTGGAATCACTCATTAGCCTAGCCTTTTGGAAGCGATCTGAAGAATAAAATCGCCACAAGACTATCCCAACAGTCAGGGCTGTCTGCAGGTAATTTTAAGCCCCTGACAATAGCCACCAACTGGTGCCCCTCGGACCACACATAAACATACCAATAAACAAAGACTTGTGGGCTATAAACACACCAATAAACAAAGACTTGTGGGCTATAAACACAGCAATTTAATGTATTTGGAACTAAACAAAAATTTAGACCATGCCAGATAATCAGGGACTTATGCAGCCGTTATCAATAAAAACATGGAGATTCGATGGCCAGGCGAAAGTACGTGACAACAGCAACGCAACCAGTGAATTTAGATCTGGTTAAATTCATGAAAAAATATCTGTGCAAAAAGAGATAAGGCATTCATTCTTGTTTTAAAAGTTATCACTTGATAACATAGGTGACCTATCTGGCAAATCAAACTTAGAAAGAAAAAAAAAAGCAACTAAAAGATTTGACTGCTATCTCGGTACTAAGTAGGCCAACCATTTGACACCTGTCACTTTTTTTTTTGTCACTGATGTTCTACTTTCTTCTTCAGAGCCGCACCCCCCCCCCCAACTTCAATTTCTTATATAACTAAATTTCAATCTAAGTTGCGCTCCTTTTTCTATCTCATTTAATCTCAATGCCAAAGGCATAGTTTAATAGATAAACTAATTCACTGACACTATTATTATTTTATACATAAGCAAATTGGTAGTAGAAGCGACATTTTAATAAGGAATTATAAACCACAACGGTAAAGACACGTATATAAGACAAGTAGATCCCTACATTTAAAATGCTACAACTTATTAAATGGGCTGCACATTTTTGTATATGATATTGAATAAGTTTAAACAAAAACATTCATATTTCGTTTTATTGGAAATCGCTTATTAATAGCCTATGCAATTCGTGTATCGCCCAATTTGTCCAGAAACTACTGGTAACACTTGAAACAAGCAAGCTAGCAACTTCTTTACTTACACAGACGTTCTTTATATCTATGTTTGTAGTCATCAAAGTATCGACTACCTTTAATATAAGGAACGAGTACCCGTCCCTACACATACCATTTGAAGTAAACTGTACATAAAAGAGATTAATTCATAAATGTGTATAACTTGTTATCATCTTTGGGTTTTACTACTTTGGTTATATTTCATTTTAACAATGTTAAACAGTTAAATAAAATGTACTAAAGACAATTATTCTAGTTTCAATTACTGAAAAAAAGAATTAACAAGATTACACCAGATATCTGCAATGAGATCATTTAGCAATATCCGAATTATTCTTGAAGGGAAATAACTGCAGCTATTATGTTGTACTCTAGAGAGAGTTATCCTTATATTTCCGGTAAACATTTATCGTGATTTACGTCTTGCGCTATTGTAAATTGTTTACAAATCTTGTGCAACTAACTAGAGTTTTATGTATTTTTGACATAGTCGCGGGTAATAAAAAATTATAAAAATCGACTACTGATTTAATTTACACTTTTGAGTACTGGAATCGCCCTAAAGTGCAGTATCAACTTTTACAAATTGTAAGTTAATTAAGAATACCGACTAACGAGTACACTTCTTCGCCGAGTACAGCATACAATTTAAAGCAAATATAATTTTGCAGTAATTCCTTCACCTAGCCAATCTGTGTCTATAATATTTTATCAAACTGCGTAAACATAGTATCTAAATAGCCTTAGATTACTTGCCATTTATTAGTCACCATAGCCTATAGTGCTATAGCCATTACTATTAGTGTCCTGTCCAAGTCATCAGTGACAAGTCAGTTGTTTATGTTTAATATGAATCATTCTGAAATTCATTCTTATCCAACAACCTATATTTATTTTAACTTTTATGTAACACTCATATATAATAATTGATTTATAAACATTTTTACTTATTCACTATTGTACTGTATAACACTTAAATGACTTAATAACTTAAATAAGTATAACTTTAAACAGCAAAATTTTTCGTCCTTTTCTAATAAGATCATAATCAACACAGCTCAACATAAATAAATCAATGGTTTAGGGATTGTTCGCTAATTT
This sequence comes from Bulinus truncatus, assembly GCA_021962125.1. Taxonomy (NCBI): domain Eukaryota; kingdom Metazoa; phylum Mollusca; class Gastropoda; family Planorbidae; genus Bulinus; species Bulinus truncatus. Next base: position 2,970,990 of record JAGDYQ010000057.1, read on the forward strand.
ATTACGCATTGCCAAAAGGAAGGGGGGAGGGCCTGAATATCTCCTAAATCTGCTATATATTGACATGTCAGCTGATGACGGAACCCTAAATTTTCATTGATTGTTAGGGCTGAAAACTTTAAGGCGGCCCTGCTTTGAGTGTCAAAAATTTTTAGCTGGGCATTATAAGATATATAGCAAAATGATGGTCCTTGCCTTAGAAAAATTACAGGTCAATGTTTTTGTTTATTATTTAGGATTTCAAAAAATAAACCACCTTGAACAGCCAAAGAATATAGAACAAAAATTTAAAGGTCTACATTAGAGCAATTCGAATGTTGGATAATTAAAGCAAGTTTCCCTTATCTTCAGATCAAAGAATTGCAATGTGTTACATTCACTTATTAAATTTGGCCACCATCCACCACCGCGGTTCTCAACCTTTTTTCATAAAAAAAGTTCCCTTAACCCTAACGGGCCATCTGGGCAGATGAAGTGTAGAATTCATCTATTTCTATAACCTCGGCATATGAAGGGATTGTGTGGTTAGCACAACGCCCAGCCGCCTTTACTTCCCCAACTTAAGTCAGGTACCCATTTGAAGCTGGGTGGACTTGTGGGACAATTTGGTACCAAATTTCACCTGGAAAAATTCCATGGGCCTCACCGAGGATCGAACCCAGGACTCTCAGGTCGACAGTCGAGTATCTACACCACTCTGCCATCCGTCCCACCTTTTTTTCATAAGTGTACCTCAAAATATGTTCTCTGGTTCCCCTCAGTGGTAAGTTCTGTAAATTCTTGGTTGTATTTAACGATAATTATATGTCGCTGCCTACCCCTTCATAAGTTTCCCATACCCCTTGGGGTACGCGCACCACCGGTTGAGAACTGCGGATCTACCATGATGGTTTAATTTTTCCCTACCACCACCACTAAACAAACTGGTACATGAGAAAATGAATATCAGTTTTTTCAGTTTTCTAAATTTTAACATTTATCTGATTGTTTTCTTTTACCATTTTTCTGTAAGGTGAAAATATCCTAGACCAAACATACATTGAATGATGACTGATTTCAAGTCCAGTGGTGATAATGTTCTGGATAAAGAGATCACTCTTTGGCTCAAGTGGGATAAGGTGAGTTGACCTCGTCTTTTGTTTTTATTTTTGTTGCTCTTATTTTATCTTTATCTACTAGCTTTTTTTAAATACCCCTAGGTTTTATACAAAAGATATTTACATATATTTATTACAAGTTTATCTTTTCTCTCTTAAGTATATCTAAAACTGCATTTCTATGGCAGTGAGAAGAGTGGTTAGTACTTATTAAACTGTAATTACAGATTATGAAATTTATCAGCATCTAGTAAACTATTTTCTCTTAATTTTCCCAGAATGAAAAAAGCCGCTTAGCTATAAAAGAACTTGTTGATAAAAATGATTTTGAATCGCTGAAAAAATTGTTGCTGAACCGAATGGAATTTGGAACTGCAGGTAAAGAGACCTTCTGTATACTGAAAACCTTAAAACCTTTTTATAATTCTCTGAAATTAAATTGACCTCTAATTTGTCACAATCTTTATATTCAAATCTTAATTTTAACTTGTTTATTTCTGTCTGATAAAGAACAACTCATGGTAAATGTAAACACATTTTTTGACTAAACAGAATTTAATTGCCAGAATAATTACACACTGTCGTTACAAATTGCTTTAGAATTATTTTTTTTAATGATACACTGTAAAAAGATCTGAGCTTTATTTTATTCTGTTCTTTAAATTAGGTCTTCGTGCAAGGATGGGTCCCGGCAATGCTCAAATGAATGACTTGACTATCATCCAGACCACACAGGTTTGGCTAAGCTGAATTTCATTTTTCATCTATTTTAATTAATAGTAACTTTAGGTAGATATTGTTCTCCTGAAGTTTAATTAAATACTCTTCTGTTAAACAATACATTGCAACAAATCTTTGATTTTAGTACAGTTCATTGCGTACATTTTTAAAAAAAAAAAACTACAGGGTTTGGTCAAGTACTTACAGTCAGCACAGCCAGATGTGGGTGATAAGGGTGTTGTGGTTGGTTTTGATGGGCGCTACAATAGTAATCAGTAAGTTATGCTTGCTGTTTTTTTTAATTAATTTATTTTTTAATTAAATGTCTTATATTGCATTGCATTGTTTTTTTATGAATTATAATTAATTACAATTTTTTTTATAATAAAGCTGTACACCCCATCATACCTATTTAAATATTGATATATATACATGTATATATATTTATGTATATACAAATACTTATTTAATAAATATTCTGGCTTTACTGCAAAAGCTAACTTGAATACCATTTGAAACTGTGATTTATAATAAAATATTCATGACTTAGCCACAGACAAAATGTATATTTTGCCATATTTTATAATTAGTGAGCATAATTCCATTTAAGAGATGTCATATTGTTGTTCGCTCAAAGAATGTGCTGAGTTGTTAGTTTTTTTTCTACTTACTTAGGTTTGATGTGAAACTAATTTATTTTACTGTGTAAGTCTTTGTCTGCTTAAGAACTGATCAATATATTTTTTTATGTTAATGTATTCCTCAGCTGGTCAAAGATTGTGGCTACTATTTTAGTCAATGCTAAAATTAAAGTGTATCTCTTTTCAAAGATGTGTCCCACACCTTATGTGGTAATGATCTATTATTATTGTTTTATTGATTAATTAATGATTTTTCTTTATTGTGTGTAGCCTGTATATTTAAGCAATTTTTCAGTAGTCACAGAATTAGTATTGAATTTTTTAAAGGGATTGAAACACTCCAAAATAAAAAGTGCTATCAATGATATGCCAGTTCAATCTATGTAAAAGAAACTGCTAGTAGTAAAAAAAAAATGTTAAAAAAGAGCCCGAAAATTATTTTTAAATTAGAATTTTAGTTGTTTTTTTTTTTTCACCAGAATGGTCAATTTTAGGATGCTTTAGTCTCAGTTTTATGTTTAACTTTCCCTCATAACTTCTTTCTCTTTTTTTTTGGTTTACTTATCCATTTTTTTTGTTCATTTTCCTTAGGCTTTTGGTGTGCGTGCAGTTAAAGCCGCGTGTGGAATTGTGATAACAGCAAGTCATAATCCAAAAGAAGATAATGGCTACAAGGTATTAAATTCATAAAAACAATTTTTTTTTTATTTTTGCTTTATTTAATATTTTACTTACAATATATGGATAATTTTTTTTTTTTTTTTTTTAAACTTTTCTTATTTATTAAGCTTCAACTTAGGTAAATTTTAAGAAGCTGAAATTTTCCTTCAAATTTTTCTGTTGTTTGTTTTGTGTGTCTGTGTGTGTGTGTATCCACTAATATTTAATGTTTGTATAGTTTTATATGAAGCTGCAAACATTTTTTTTTTTTTTTTTGCAGGTTTACTGGGATAATGGTGCCCAGGTAACTAATACTGTGATGTACTTAGGTTGAGTGTTTGTTGTTTTAAAGAGCGCATCGTCCAATGCATGCACAGTTTTTAAATAATACAGCTACTGTCTGCTATCTTATTAAGGTCTGAGCTTTACTGATTTTTTTTTTTCCTGATCCTGTAATACCATCTGTGGATCCTATACCAAACCATGATATGCCATGTTTAAGAGAATTTTGTACTGTCAAAGTCTCCCCCCCCCCCCCCCCAAAACATAGGCAAGGCTATGGATACTCTCCTAGATGATAGGGCTGGACAAACTCACTGCCACAGAGTTGCTTGAATTTTGATTTGGTCAAATGCTCTTTTTTTATTTTCCAGGCTTGTGCGGCTGTTAGTATTTTCTGTAGTTACTCAGGAAGGAAATTTTAGTATTTGTTCCTAATAAACTAATAATTTATGTGCTAGCTTTGAGAAAATACTGGAAACAGCCCTGTCCTAATAGTTCTAAGAAGCTCAAGACACTCCATCATAAGCTTTGTTTTTATAGCTGTGTGCAGCCCAATATATATACACACACTATACATAGTGTCTTAATACCAGCATGAAACCCATCAGTGTCCTAATAGTTCTAAGAAGCTCAAGACATCCCATCATAAGCATTGTTTTTATAGCTCTGTACAGCCCAATATATACTATTTACTGTGTCTTAATACCAACATGAAAACCCCCAAGGCACACAATATACATTGTCCTCATAGCACTGAGAACATACATACATAATGTCTTAAAAGCTTTGTGAGAATCCTGAGTCTTTTACTTTATAAGAGACTTGATATAAAATGTTGATACTTTGAAATTCATACAATTTTTTAAGATGTTGAATTTATATTGATTGGTTGAATTTTTCCAATCAACAGATAATTTCCCCTCACGACAAAGGCATAAGTCAAGGCATATTGGACAGTCTGGAACCCGAAGAGTCATCATGGAATATTAAAATATTGGACGCCAGTAAGGAATTGATTTTTGACCCACTGGATGAAACCATACGGCGCTATAATGATGCATCGCTGAGTTTGTGCTATTTAAGGTATTTCATTCATCTGTCTAATGGCGCTATAATGATGCATCGCTGAGTTTGTGCTATTTAAGGTATTTCATTCATCTGTCTAATGGCGCTATAATGATGCATCGCTGAGTCTGTGCTATTTAAGGTATTCCATTCATCTGTTTAAT